>PVJI01009950.1:0-62831 GCA_004026765.1 Micronycteris hirsuta | reverse complement strand
CCTGTACTATTCTTACCCTCCCCCTCTCTACTTTCTACTTGCCAATTATGTGACTTATTTTCTGTACCTTTTCCCCCTCTCTCCCTCTCCCACTCCTCTGTTGATAACCCTCCATGTGATCTCCATTTCTGTGGTTCTGTTCCTGTTCTAGTTGTTTGCTTAGTTTGCTTTTGCTTTTGTTTTAGGTATGGTTTTTAACAACTGAGAGTTTGCTGTCATTTTACTGTTCATATTTTTTATCTTTTTCTTAGATAAATGCCTTTAACATTTCATATAATAAGGGCTTTGTGATGACGAACTCCTTGAACTTGACCGTATCTGAGAAGCAGTTTATCTGCCCTTCCATTCTAAATGAAAGTTTTGCCAGATAGGGTATTCTTGGATGTAGGTCCTTGCCTTTCATGACTTGGTATACTTCTTTCCAGCCCCTTCTTGCCCATAAGGTCTCTTTCAAGAAATCAGCTGACAGTTGTATGGGAACACCTTTGTAGGTAACCGTCCCCCTTTCTCTTGCTGCTTCTAAGATTCTCTCCTTATTTTTAATCTTGGGTAATGTAATGATGATGTGCCTTGGTGTGTTCCTCTTTGGGTCCAACTTCTTTGGGACTCTCTGAGCTTCCTGGACTTCCTGGAAGTCAATTTCCCTTGCTAGGTTCCACAAGTTTTCCTCCATTATTTGTTCAAATACGTTTTCAATTTGTTGCTCTTCCTCTTCTCCTTCTGGTACCCTTAAAATTCAGATGTTGGAATGTTTAAAAATATCCTGGAGGTTCCTAAGCCTCTCCTCATTTTTAAAAATTCTTGTTTCTTTGTTCTTTTCTGGTTGAATGTTTATTTCTTCCTTCTGGTCCCAGTTTTGAGTACCAGTTTCCTTCCCATCATTGTTGGTTCCCTGTACATTTTCCTTTATTTCACTTTTCACCGCTTTCACTTTTTCCTCTATTTTGTGATCATACTCATTTCAGTGAGCACCCTGATTACCAGTGTTTTGAACTATGCATCTGATAGGTTGGCTATCTCTTTGTCACTTAGTTGTATTTTTTCTGGAGTTTTGATCTGTTCTTTCATTTGGGCCATTTTTTTTTCTTGGCTTGCCTGTTACATATAAGGGGGCAGAGCCTTAGGTGTTCACCAGGGTAGGGCAACCCATGTCTCTGCATTGTGATGCTGTCTGTGGGGAAGGGGTCTGAGAGGAACAATGGCACTTGCTCCACTCTTTGCCAGCTTTCAGTCACTTCCCCCACTACCCACAAGCAAATTGGGCCCATCTGTGCTGATTCACGGGTGGGTAGGCTTGTGTACATTCTAGGACCCTGTGGGTCTCTCCAACGAACTCTCCTGTGAGGCTGGGAGTTACTCCTGCTGCTGCCTCAATCCCCAGAGGTATTTTCAATTGGTGGTTTGAGGCTTTATTTCCCTGAGCTGGAACCCTGGCCTGTGGAGTCTGTTTTGCTCCCCAGCTGTTCCTTTATCCGCATGTGAATGTGGGACCACCCGTTCCACCAGCCATGGGCTCGCCAGGTCCTGCTGGTCCACCAGCCACTGCCTTGTGGTGAGCCCTCTCCACCCAGCTCCGCCCCACCTAACGGTCTGGATGAATGTGTCTTCTTTAACTCCTTGGTTGTTGGACTTCCATACAGTTTGATTTTCTGTCACTTCTGGTTGTTTTTTGTTTTTAAATTGTTGTTGTCCTTCTTTTGGTTGTGCGAGGAGGCACAGTGTGTCTACCTATGCCTCCATCTTGGCTGGAAGTCTGGGAAGTTTCATTCTTATTGCTGTGAAGCATATCTAGGTTATAATCAATCTGAATGGAGTGGAAAGAAGAGAGCTTCAGTAGGAATATCTCCAAGAAAATTTTTAAAAAGGAAGAAAGATATAGTACCTAATGTATTCTATTTTAGTAAAAAGAATTTGATAGTTCTGTTAAAAAATTTGGACCTAAACTAGGACTAGTACTTTGAAAAGTAAGTAAATTAAACAATAAGACTATTAATAACTTAAGTAAAAACAAGAAGCCATAAAGAAAACAGACACAAAATAGCATACCATGTAAATCAGTTCTATATAGTATTTATATAAAAGTAAAAAACATTAAATACTAATTTAACTCAATCATTATTATAGAATTATTTGGGAAGATGGAGATATATGTAGGTGTATGGTTTAAGACAGTTAAGTCTTCATTTTTCATAATAGTAAGTAAAAACAAATGTCAAAAACATATTTCAAGACCATTCATTATAAATTAATTATTTTGAAATGAAAATAAAGAAACAGTTAAAAAAATTAAAGAAATCAGGAGGTTAGAGTGTTGGAGCAAATTATAATTTGGATTTTTAAACTATAAGTAATACTTTAAAGATAAAATTGAATTAATTTTTTTTTATAGATTTTATTTATTTATTTTTTGGAGAGAGAAATAGAGGGAAGGAAACATCAACCTGTGGTTACCTCTCATGTGCCCCATTGGCCTGCAACCCAGGCATGTGCCCTAGACTGGGAATCGAACCAGAAACCCTTTGAGGCCGGTGCTCAATCCACTGAGCCACACCAGCCAGGGCTTAATTTTCCTTATTTACCTATTTCATTTTAATTCTCTACCTCTTGCTTACTATGCTCCAGACACACTGACTTGCTTTCTGTTCCTTGAAAATGATACCTTCCATTCAGGGGCTTGCATTTATCCTATTCTATTCTTCAGGGACATATACCTTTGAAAATGTCTAAGTGTCCCATCTTAATATTCATCCCTAGGTTCAATCATCACCTCCTTGGGGAAGAGTGGTAAAGATGGTTGAAAAATTTGCTATTCCTCTTGTCAAGAGGTAGAATCTGTTTCCCCTTCCCTTGAATCTGAGCTGGGTTGTGACTACTTAATCAATAGATGGTGTCAGTAGTGATGCTCTGCCCTTCCCAGGCCTAGCCTTTTAGAAGACATACAACATTATATTATTTTCAGTGTTGTACATAGTGATTTGATATTTGTATATCTTAACAATGTAATTACCACAATATATCTAGTAACTTTTGTCACCATACAAAGTTATTACTACTCACTGTTTTCCCTATGATTCATAGGGTATTTTCTTTAAGCTGCACATTATATCCCTGTGACAGTTATTTTATAATTGGAAGTTTGTATCTCTTATTCCCCTTTACCATACTTATCCATCCTCTCACCCTCTGAAGATTCTTGATAGTGGACATGCTATAAAATAAACACGCCTTTTTTGTTACTGTTGACCATGTCTCATAACTTTAACATGTATTACACTAATGCAGACTTTACTGATTTTGAGAAAAGTTATTCTCTGTGGTGATATTTTCTTCATATGGAAGGGTAACCTAACAATTTGAGCTCCTTACTGTGCCTTTGCTCATTTCTCACCAGTGAGGAAAGAATGAATTCTAAGTGGCATGTCTGGTAGCAGAACTGGATGTGCTGTCTCAGCCCCTTTCTCATTCGTATCTCAGTCTCCAGGGTGTAAAGGAAGGCCTGTGATTCTGGGAGGTAAGACCGATTTAGGGAAATATCAAGACCTTGTGCATTGGCCAAAAACATTGAGACTAGCATTTAGGGAGCAAAATAATGCTCTGAGATGAAAACTTATGGTAGGCTCTTGATCAGGAAGCATTAGGATTGTATGATACTTTAACAATAGGGTTTTTAATTTGGCTGATAGGCCATGGAAGTCGTGGTAAGCCAAGTGCAAGTGAGGCAAAAATGTGATTACAGGAAAAAGAGAGTTTGCAAACATGCCTTTTAGATATTTGGAGACAGAACAATCCTTAGCTATTTTGCTGTGCTTTTCTGCAAAATCTGGAGGTGAGGACTTTCAATTATGACAGAGTTCCTTGTTGTAGGTGCACCAGCTCTGACTTCTGTGTGCCAGGCCTCAGAAGCAGCATAGAGTGCCTTCTCTGAATCCCATTCTTGTAAATGATGCATTTGGAGCAAAGGGGGAAACTACTATTTTAAACTCACGTGGCTTATCCAAAATTTCAGGACCTACCCCTCACTACTGGACCTCAAGTTGATTTTCAATTGTTAATGATATAAAATCTGACCATTATAATTCAGAAGCCAGAACTGTGGATTGGCCCATAGAACTATGGTAGAATATAAAGAAAAAATAAACCACAAGAAGAATTGGAGTCTTTTTAGGAACAATAAAAAGCCATTTTCTTGGGATGAAGCAAAGAAGCAGCTCATTGAAGTTTTGTGAACCTAAAGGCAATTGAGAAGGCTTGGCATAGAACACAATCTCTAGGGATTGTAAAGGAGAAGCCGCAGTGGTTTACAAAGTGTGTTTTAGTCTTATTGTCAGAACAGGAATCGTGGAAGTATAATAAGCTAGAAGGAGAAGCATTTATATAGAAAAAGATTGAGGTGTTTGGCTGGACAGAGATGAAGAAAATGAACCATTAAAGGTCAGTGTTGACTATAGGTTAGACAATTATATCTAACTGTAATATATATTTGAGTTATTTATTCATTTTTGAAAGGGAAACATCAGTGTGAGAAAGAAACATCATTCAGTTGCCTCTCATATGCACTCCATCCAGGAACCGAACCCACAACATAGGTATGTGCCCTACATTCCAGGCATGACCAGGAATCAAACCAGTAACCTTTAGCTTTATGGGACCATGCAAAAACAACTGAGCCATACTAGTCATGGCTCTAACTGCTTTTAAGGAGAGCATTATCAGAAGGGATATATGTTTTAGTAGTTACTAGTTGTTATTAAATTATATGGTGACAGGTCCCAGAGGTACCTAACAGAAAAAGACTGGCAAGAGTTTAGAGAGCAGACTGGAATAGACTCTACCAAGGGAGCCAAACTCCAATAGAGTATAAAAGTTCACATGACATCATGGAGAGTCAGTAGTGAAAGAAACTGGGTTACTACTACCCTGAAAGAATGTCAGCTCTGCCACATGTTACAAAAGTCTGGACAGATGTGAGAGGGAAGGTCAGAAAAATGTGCACTAGTATTGGAGATAAAAAGTAAGGGTGAATGGCATGGCCAGTGGAGAATTCTGACAAACTCAGAACTTACTGATTGCATCTTTCTCATTATGGAGGACCCTTTAATACATTTTTGAAGTAAATATTTCCATCAATTTGTTTTCTGTATCCCTTAAAAATAAAAAACAATCACAAGTTTAATACTAATGCTTTAAAATATTGTACACCAAAGAAAGTCAACTCTCATTCATGCTACAAGTCTATGTTCTTTTCTGTTTTCTGGATGATCTTCAGTGATTTTTGCAAAGAGATTCCTCTTCAACACATTCTATGCAAGAGGTAGAGGCTGGCCAGCAACTTTATGAAAATAGTGTGAACCAAAACAAAAGAGGTCCATTCCCAGCTCAAGTCCCATGCCATATTCACATTCATTATTAGCAGACTGAGCAAAAGTCATCATTTCCTGAATGGGAGCAAAAGCTTTTAGTCTCCCCTCATCACTTGGGGTTTCCACAATTGTCTTTTAAGTTCTCCTGAGGCTGGCATCTGTTTTACGGAGCTCTCTGTACACAACGTCATTTTTATCCCCTGGAACAACCACGCCTGCACCCTGAAAGGACTTTGTCGCAACTTTCTTATCTCCTTGTTTTGTCTTCTTGGTTCTCTCTTCCAGTGAGTACCCCAGTTCTCTGGCTGCTTCTGTGAGTTTTTCATCTATGTTTTTCAAGAGACTAGTTTTATTTTTAGCTGTTACTTTAAATTTTTTCATCAAAAGCTGATTCAGAAAGAAAGGCATCTCAGATTAGGCCTGAAGTCTAAAACTACCATTATTGCAATTTCCAAGATTTCAGGATTATCTCATGCAACTTTCTGTGAGTGGTGAAAACGTGCATAAGTGTCACCCTCACCGCCCACCATGTCCTCCGGATATGATATTTATCCTTATTTATGCAAAGCCAAAGGCGACTTCTTTGTGGGAGAGCTCCCATTACCTTGGGTTTGTAAAGTTGTGGTCAATGGAATTTTCCATAGATGACTGACAGTCTAGCTAAATCGAAACTAAGATTTTTCTTGATCTATTTTCCTTTCTTCAGAGACCACTGAGTCCCTTCCATGGCCTTTGGACTTACATCCATTGCCTATGAACATTATTTTGCCTGAAAGAACTGCTTAGCGGATGGAAATTTTTTCATATTTCAAATTTTATTGAAGATGAGGTCACTACTGTTAAGAGTCTTATTGTCTCAGTAACCCTTTAGAATCTTGAAAAGTCAAGCTCATAAGGGATTTTGAAATAAATTCAGAGCCACAGGCTCTAAAGGAACTATATCTCACCCATTAGAGGAGAGAAACTCCTCTGCGCTGTGCCCATTGAAAGAACCCATGCTCCACCAAGGCTTCTAATAGGAAATCTCTCTAGCTGGAGCTGAATAGAATAAGAATAGAATGATCTTATTAATTTGAAATATTTGTAATTTAATTTTCAAGAGCAAGGTAGTTTTCACTTATGCTTCAATTTTATTGGATTTAATTTGTAAATACTTTTAAAATGGGGTACAGCCCTGGCCAGTGTGGCTCAATTGGTTAGTGCCATCCCACAAAATGAAAGGTAACCAGCTTGGGTCTCGGTCAGGGCACATGCCTAGGTTGAAGGTTCAATCCCTGGTCTGGACATGTTCAGGAGGCAGCCAATCTGTGTTTCTCACATTGATGTTTTTCTCTCTCAATCTCTTTCTCTCTCTCTCCCTCTAAAATCAATAGAAACATATCTTTGGGTGAGTATTTATAAAAAAAAAAGAGAGAGACCGATGTTTAGCTAAAGTCTAATTTGGCAGGCACAAGTCCCTATTTCTTAATTTATTCATTTTATTGTAATAAAGTGAATTCAACAGAAAAAAAACTCAAATTTCCAGTACTTTAGATTTAGATTAATATGATTTCTTAGTCTGGTGGGGTTTAAATCTTTATACAATTGCGTCTCTGTCTTCTGTAAGTGAAGTAAGTGAAATTATGGAGACATGTACAATTCTTATTCAAGGGAGACGGTTTCCCTTGAATAAATGGTTGCCCTGTGAGGACAGGTATGATTCCTACCAAAGATAAAGATCTCTCCTTCATGCTAGGCTGTCCTCTCTCCATAAGTAGGCTGTGCGTTTCTCCATGGTGCCAACCTCTGAGCTGTGTGTCCTGGACGGTGGGCTACTTCAGATTCCCACATCTCACTTCCCCATTTAAACCAAAAACAGGCCAAATCACATCTTTAGGATAATGAGCCACACCAATTATGTCCTGCATGGCAGAGATTCTACTCTTTAGAAGATGGAAGAAGTATTTTGACTTCAATCTGTTTCCTCTGGAAATTGTTCCCATTTCCTAGAGGACTAGAAAAGCACCTCCTAAGAGGAGTTATTTCAGAGGTTTTATGGTCTTCCACCTAGTGCTTCTCTTATCATACCATATTGTCTAATAAAATCTGAGAGTCCCCTGTTCTATATTTCTACTGCTGAGTGACATGCACAGAGATGTTCAATGCAGTACATCTTATCAATACATTGCTGTTAGGACATAAGCCAACATTACTTTTGAGATGTTTTGTGCATTTGAGTGGGTAAATTCTATGAATGTCATAGTATTCAAAGCATAGTTTTAGAAGGAGGCCTCACCTGTACCAACATTACCATTAGCCAATTGATGACTTTGAATGGTCATTAAACAGCTTAACAATACTTTAAAAGAAAGTGAAAATACATACTTGAGTATGAAATATTATGTAATACCATAGTAAAAATGATTGGAAAGTTTAAAGGCTTTTGGGAATATGAAGCATCTGAACTGCAGTACAACCACAGAAGACAAAGGCCCTGGTGAATGTGCTCTGTGAGGCCTCCATTGAATCAAGTGTACCACTGGCCATGAAGCAGACACTCTAAAGTAGCCCTTGTCATGATTATCACATTACAAACAACTAAAAACTTCAGCTGTCCACATGACCCAGTATATCTTTCTAAATATTAAGGAGTGGCCTTTGGATAAGCCACTTTTGTTAACATTGATAGTGAGTGGAACAATCAAAGCCATATGTTTGCTTCACCCAATCTTTGGTTCTGCATAGCTTGACACTGCTTTGACTCCCCTTTCTGACAGGGAAGAGACCCATGGCTCAAAGCAGGTTTTTCTGTAGACCAGGTTTCTCAAATCTGTTCAAAATCTGAATCGGTTGGGGTTAGAGCCCAAGATACTGCATTTTTTTTAAATTTTATTGATTATGCTATTACAGTTGTCCCATTTCCCCCCCTTTATTCCCCTCCGCCTCACATCCCCCCAAGTCCCCGCCCTTTAGTTTTTGTCCTTGGGTCATACACATAAGTTCTTTGGCTTCTACATTTCCTATACTATTCTTAACCTCCCCCTGTCTGTTTTCTACCTACCATTTATGCTACTTTTTCTCTGTACTTTTTCCTCCTCTCCCCTGTTGATATCCCTCCATACCTTATATAAATCCCTTTAACAATTCATATAATAAAGGCTGGGTGATGATGAATTCCTTGAATTTGACCTTATCTGAGAAGCACTTTATCTGCCCTTCCATTCTAAATGAAAGTTTTGCTGGATAGAGTATTCTTAGATGTAGGCCTTGCCTTTCATGACTTAGTATACTTCTTTCCACCCCCTTCTTGCTTGGAAGGTTTCCTTTGAGAAATCAGCTGACAGTCTTATGGGAATTCCTTTGTAGGTAACTGTCTCCTTTTCTCTTGCTGCTTCTGAGATTCTCTCCTTATTTTTAATCTTGGGTAATGTAATTATGATGTGCCTTGGTGTGTTCCTCTTTGGGTCCAACTTCTTTGGGATACTCTGAGCTTCCTGGACTTCCTGGAAGTCTATTTCCTTTGCCAGATTGGGGAAATTCTCCTTCATTATTTGCTCAAATAAATGTTCAATTTCTTGGTCTTCCTCTTCTCCTCTGGCATCCCTATGATCTGGATGTTGGGCCGTTTACAGATGTCTCGGAGGTTCCTAAGCCTCTTCTCATTTTTTTGAATTCTTGTTTCTTCCTTCTGGTCCACACCGTTGGTTTGAGTCCCAGTTTCCTTCTCTTCCCTATTGGTTCCCTGCACATTTCCCCTCATTTTCTTTAGCGTATCTTTCATTTGTTCATTTATTTGTGTCTAGCTTTCTTCCAATTTTGTGAGCATCCTGATTACCAGTGTTTTGAACTGTGTATCTGATAGGTTGGCTATCTCCTCATCCCTTCGTTGTAGTTTTTCTGAAGCTCTGTTCCATTCTTTCATTTGGGCCATTTTGTTTTCCTTTCTCCGTGCGCCTGTTACTTTAAGGGGTGGAGCCTTAGGTGTTCTCCAGTGTGGGGTAACCTATGTCGTGGTATTGTGATGCTTCCTTTGGGGGCAGGGTCTGGGAGGGAGTAATGGCGCTAGCTCCGTTTACCGCGGGCTCCCATTCACCCCTGCCCCAATAAGCTCTCCTGTGAGGCTGGGAGCCTCTCTGGCCGCTGCCTCAGCCCCCTCAGGTGCTTTGAACAGGTGGTCTGAGGCTTTTTTCCCCCACAATGGTGGGTTGCGATGGTGGGCTGTGCGGTCTGCTCCGCTCCCCAGCTCCTTTCTCCCTGTCTATCTGTGCGAGAAAGAGGGACTGCCCAGTCCACCAGTCTTGGCCCCGCTGGTTCCCACTGGCCTCTCCAGGTGCGCCAGCTGCGGTCTTCACTGAGTGCTCGGCCGCATTTTGGTCAGGCGCGCCCGCTGTGAGTCTCTCCGGGCAAACTGCCATCTTGCTGTGTGCGCTTTCTGCCCCACTCCACCTAGCTTACCAGTCTGGATGAATGTGTCCTCTCTAACTTCTTGGCTGTCGGACTTCCACTTGGTTCAATTCTCTGTCCATTCTCGTTGTTTGTTTTGCTTTTCAACTTCTTGTTTACCTCTTTGGTTGTGAGCAGAGGCACAGTGTGTCCACCTATGCCTCCATCTTGGCCAGAAGTCCCAAGATACTGCATTCTAACAAGCTCCTAGATGATGCCGATATTGTTTGTCTACAGACCTCACTTTGAGTGGCCAGACAAAGCTATCAGAGGAGATAGGCAGAGAAGTTAGCTGTCCTTCTAAGACAGACATTGAAGAAGAAAGAAAAAGTACGATTCCTGTAGTCAAAACTTATACTAAAATTGATGAAGATTCCAGGGGGTTGGTAAACAATGCTGTGTTTTATAGCCTAACACCTATAGCTTGAGGAGTGTTATGGCTGCCTAAAATCTTTATGACATTCGGAGAAAAACATAGTCCCTCAAGAGATTTGAAGAATTCTTTGTAAATATTAGCACCTGGAAAGAGCCGACCAAACGTATGAGCATTTTCTTACCCATTGAGGGCAATTAATTGATAAGAAAGAAGAGCGGCTTCTCTTCTTACATGCTATAATCAATGTCTTTATCATAAAAACATCTTTTTGGAGCACGTCATTAGTGATTGATTCTGTTATGCATCCTGTGCAAATTTTACATGTCAGATAGGCCACTTGTGACAAATCCTCATCCTAGTAGAGAACAATATTCAACCCATTAGAGACAGCTTCTATGTTGTACACATGCAACTAGTACCAGAATCAATAATCAAATAATATTTATTTATTAAAAAGTTTTGTAATCAAAAGCATTTATTCATTCCATTTATTTATTTATCTCTTCTTTAATGGTAAATTAAAGGCAATCAGTGGAAATCAGGAAATCAGCAGAATCAGAATACCCATTAGCTTTTAGCATTTTCGTTATTCCTTTTTTATTTTTCAGGATCATAATCATGATGAATCAATGAGCATCCAGAACAAGGTAAAATAAATTCCCCCAGTGTAAAAGGCTCCCCTTGTTGTAATGAAAGTGATCAAATAAGTTCTCATTAAATGTGGTCATTTGCAATTGGGTGAATTTAAATGGATATAAAATATGAATTATGTCATATTTTTAAAATGTATTAGCTTCAAATATCTACAATAACTAGAATGAAGCTCGAAGAGAACATTTTGATGAATAAGAATACAATTAATAATTTGATATTATGAATAGATTCTCCTGAAATGTTCAAAGGTGTCAGACAATTGTTCTTCAAAGTGGTTATTTTATTTCATCTTTTCATCATTACCGTGCATATAAACATTTTGTTTAAAAATAAATTTAACCAAACTAAAAAAAAATCTTAGTCCCTCTGTACATGCCCAGTGCTGGGGCTGAGAATAATGAAGTTTTACTGACATTACAGAGTCTATTTCTGTTTGGCTCAAGTTCTTTTAGGCACTAGGCCCCTGAGCATATGCTTTGGCTATATTCTTATCAAATCAAGAGACCAATTTTAGGTGGCATAAGAATATGCATAGTTCGCTTTCCTTCCATTTAATGTGAGTAAATTTCCAATGCTTTCCTAGTTTTCCAGTGTTGTTTAGAAGCAGGTGATGGTATCCTCCAAGATGCTTGCATTCTGAGGTTCCTGTCTAAAGGCGGAGCCGCCTATCTGGGGTTTGATGAAAACTCTTTCACTGATGATTCTATTTTCACATTTTTAAAATAATCTCCCAATTAACTGCTTCAATATGTTTATGAAATTTCTAACCTGATAATACCAACAGGCGTAACATTTGGTGGAGATATTTTGATGTGAGCGGAGCTGGTAGTGGTAATACAGCAATAATTGCCGGCTCATTTACGGACTATTTAGGTCGTGCAGTGAGCCAGATGAGAACAGCTAATGAGCACAGCTTCTTGCTGTAATTAGTTGAACAGTGGTGGCTCACAGATGATTTACAGTTTGCAAAAAAATCTGTGTATTTACTGAAGTGCTTATGTATTCTGTAAAGTTGTGACAAAGTAACAACTTGGGGATGTTGTGCTTTCTGCTCCCACATATTCTTCAGATAGATTAAACAATAAGGCTATCAGCACCCACAGCTTTGGCGGCGAGTGGCACAAGTGATAGGCAGCTTCAGGTTTTCTGTTTCTCAGCCAGTATTTCTTTCACATTCCCACAGTTTCTTTCACATGCCTCTTTAACAATGTGGTAGGTACAACGAAGCATCTCCACAGCTTTTGCATCATGTCTGCCATAAAGTGAGATTGTTGGGAGTTTTTCTATGGCTCTTTTTTGTTAGATTTTTAAAACCCCAACTTGCTGGCATAAATAGTCTCAAATGGCTGCAGAACATAGTGGCCTGTGTTTAAGAGGTTGATTCTCCATTTCTGCAGAGGACTTAGGCCAGAGAGCTCTACTCTAGCAAACAGAAAGTGAACCAATTATTGCAGATTTGGAGGGCGGTCTCATTTTGGAAAATATTATGTTTTAAAAAAAATTGGTCTGAGGCTGCCCTTGGCTGCCAGAGGTATGACTGTAAATTCCTGTTAATGATTGATTAGTTATCAAGTAAAGATAGTTTTGCCACTTCTGTTGAAAACATTTTTATACCAGTAAAAAATATTGTTAGATTATTTTCTTTATATTTTTTTCTTAATTTTTCTTCTTGCAGTCGGGCTAATTTCTTTTTAGTCTAATCTTGGCACAATTAATTTGTTCTCAGGTCAAACTTAAAAATGCTGCCACACTGCTTGCAAACCACACTCCAACCACTGAGGCTGCCAGAACTGACTGTCTTATAAAGAAATCCCTTTAGGGCAGAAGTGTGTTTTCTTTTGGAATCAATCTGATGGGCATTCCAGGAGTAGAGAAAGGAAGGAAAGATGGAAAGAATAAAGAAACCCTGATCTATTGAAGCATTTAGTTAATCAGAGAAAGCAATTAGTAAGGATGGAAATCTCTTGTGCTATCTTTGAAATTTTTTAAAGTGTATTTTTCAGCTACTTGCAATAAAAATCTTGCAAAAGGATACACTTCCAAAAAGTTGCTCATGACTCTTTTTGTTCATAAGTCTAAAACAGCTCTTTACAAATGACAGCCCACATCACCTCTTGGTGATGAACAGAGTTCATATATTTTGCCTTGACTTAGATTTATATTTGAGTGGGAAGTGTATAAGCAGAGGAGTTATGAACTTGTTACAAGTGGTGAATACTATTTAGAAGAAAGCACTTGGAACCAGAAACTATGTAAGGAAGTAATAATGAATGTTTATTGTCAAAATTAGGCAAAATGAGATTAGGAATGAGTAACTCAGTGTGATGACTTCTAGGCCTTTATTTCTCCAATGTAAGTAGGACTTTTCTATTAACACACATACCAACAAAGTCACATTTGTTCTTAACTGCTCATCTGCTCTTACAGTTTTGTTGTCTTCATGTCCTTTCTATAGGGTTCTACTAATTTCTATTAGTGAATCATCCTTGCACCACACTCATCTAGAGATTGGAGACATGGTCTTCTTAAATAAGTATTAACTAATAATCACTTCAGGGCAAGTTCATTCTGGAAATTTTCTAAGACATACAATGGCATAAGTGTATTCAAAAAGCCAAAAATATAACATTTTCTGTGGATAAGATATTGTCAAGTGCTCCTTTTAATGATGGTCTAACAGCACCAACCATTTTCTTATTTACAAAGGCAATTTTCTGTCTCGCTTGTCCCTGCATCCCCATGCCCAGGGAAAAGAAAGCAATAAAGAATTAAGTTAAGAGACATTTGGTCCAGCTTCATAAAAAAAACATGGCACAGATAACAGTGCTCTAGAGCCCAAGAAGTGAAAATGATATACTCTGAGCAGGGAAAGCTTTGCTTTCTTCATTTGTAAAAGGCAGACAATACCAGCTACTGTGAGAAATT
Organism: Micronycteris hirsuta; assembly: GCA_004026765.1. Lineage (NCBI taxonomy): Eukaryota > Metazoa > Chordata > Mammalia > Chiroptera > Phyllostomidae > Micronycteris > Micronycteris hirsuta. The sequence goes on along the minus strand of PVJI01009950.1, from coordinate 49,094 downwards.
AGTGAAGGCTGAGTACCTAGCACAGTGTCTAGTGTATAGTAGATATTCAATAAAAAGTAGCCATAATTTTTTATAATTATTCATTATTACAATGGTGAACTTGCTAGAAAACCTAATCAGCTCAAAAAGTTGCTGAAGTGTTGGGAACTGCCCTGCCTGGCTTTAGAAGCTGTAAGCCCCCATGGCTAAGGCTGAGAAAGAGACCTTGGGACCATAAGCCACTAAGGAGACAAAGCTTATCTTCCTGGCAGGGGCGCTGCCTCTGCCCCCTTTTACTGCACCCTGCTTGGCCCCAGGTGGATGACTGGTTAGCCAATAACAGGTAAGATTCCTCAAGGGAGGGACAACCTAAGACAGACACTGTCTCGAAGGGGCCATCATGGAAGCACATTATGGAAAAGGAGGTGATGAACCCTCACCTCTGGGCTTTGACATAGTCTGAGTCCTCATTAAGTCTGTAAGAAGTCTCCTAATCTCTTAGCTGCCTTACTACCCCTGCCTGACTTAAGCCTGAAACAATGGCAGAGGGTAGTGCAGCCCCGGGCAGGAACAGGTGGTTCCCTGGGGTGATCAGGGCTAAGAAAGAATGCATAAAATCCTGTGAAAACTATTTTGCTGAGAATGTCATCCATTTTCTGATAAGGGTCCAAGCATAAAATGAGTTTGTTTCCCAGTTTTACCACCCTTTAGCAATCTGACCCTGACTCAGAATAAGCCCTCACAGTTCTTTGAATGTTATCTATTGTTTGATCATTATTGCCTGACAATGATTGATGAACTTTACCTGTATTCCTGTGCAAATTGAGCCCAATTAAAACCCATTGAGGAACAGGCTCCTTGCCCTTCTCCTTTGAGAGATCAGCCACCTTTCCTCCCCAAGCAGATCATGTCTCGGTAGACTTATTTTCACCCATGATGGTCAGGGAGCTCTGCTGGACAAAGCTCCCCCACACTGAGTACACTTTTATGACAATGATTTTACTTAATAATTATTAGATGTTTTTTGAAATAGGTCTTTAACAAAAGGCATGTGGACATATACTCATAGATGTACATTTAGAAAGATACATTTATTGGTGGCCTTTAATTGGTGGCCTCTATATGAGGAGAAATGTGATTCACATCTGAGAGACTATCTACAAGTAGTAACAATAATGCTGGGAATGTCTAAGCAAATTTTCTACTACACTAACCTCTCAGTACTATTTTTCCTTCATTTTTGTTAGTCTTTTTGACTTTATACTTATATGTAAAACTTAACACTATTCTCTTCTTTTAATAATCCTCACCTGAAGATATGTTTATTGATTTGGGAGAGAGGGTTCTGGGAGGCAGGGAGAGAGAATGAAACATCAATCGGTTACCTCCCATATATGCACTGACTGGGGATAGAACCTGCAACCTAGGTATGTGCCCTGAACAGAATTGAATCCACAGCATTTTTGGTGTATGGGACAATGCTCCAATCAACTTAGCTATCTGGCCAGGGCCTTAACACTATTCTTTTAAAAGGATACTAGGCAGTAGCTAACTTTTGATTGTTTATCAACTATATGTGCTTGCCCCTTAGGTGTTTCTTTCTTACTGCATATTTCCCTATTTATTTGCATTGCTACCTAGAAAAATAGTACCAAGGTTCCATCAGTCCAATTAATAATTATTAAACGAGTCTGAAAAAAATTTGACAGGAGAGAGAATCAAGATAATTATTAAACACAAACTTGGTTATGAATCTTCAATGTAGCTACTTTCTGCAATCAAACTTCATATGTGAGCATCTTGGACCAGATCCGCTCGGACATTCTCGATTATTGTGTAAGACAAAATTATTTTTCCCTGCATGAGTCTTCAAAGAGTCTAAGAGGTCATTGTGTAATCATCTTAAGTATGGCCTCTTGAGGCAGTGGTGCACACACACAAGACAGTAAACACAATTACAGGGTCTGAGGAAATTAACTAAATTTGTAGAATATGATATGGCAAAAAGTTTATTAAAACTAAAAAAAATTATCAATCTTCATAACCTAGGATATTTTTATTAAGGAGGTAATTTCTAAATGCCAATAAAAATAGAGAAGTTAATTTATATGGGAGATAATTACTAAGAAAAATGATTGCTATAAAATGTATGAAAAATACTTATCTGTAATTATCAAAGAAATGTAAAAAGTGAGGCATTATTTTGTATTGGCAGAAAACTATAGAAGATGAATATAAGGAGGTTAAGTGTGTATAAATGAATACTTATTTTGCAGCTTCATTAAGTCTTATGGGTGGAAAAGAAATTTAAAGTATGTAACTTGATGAGTTTTGACATACCTGTCATACTTGTAAGGCCACTGTCATATCAAAATAATAAACATATCCGTCACCCTCAAGAGATCCCTTGCGCCCCTTTGTAATCGATTCATCTCTCCTCTTCTCCCACCTTCAGTCAGCTGCATTCTATAACAACAAGTTATGTAACATTTAATGAAATTTTATATGAAGACAATCACAGAGTGTGTACTCACTTATTGTCATTTAACATATATATTTTAAGATTCATCCATGTTGTGTGTATCAACAGTTTGTTTCTATTTATTGCAGATTTGTATTCCATTGTATGGCTACACCACAATTTTTTACCACTTGATGATCAATATTTGAGAGGTTTTATAAAAAGTGAGCTATATAAAGATGTTCTGAAGATTAGTGTACAAATATTTATATGGGCATGTATTTTTGTTTCTTGGGTAAATATATTGGAATAGAATGAATAGGTTATATTAAATTTTTAACTTTTTAAGATACTGTCAAACTGTTTTCCAAAATGAAACTGCCTGCTTTCTCCCCAAGATCAGGAATGAGACAGAAATATCTGCTTCAATGACTTCTATTCAATATGGCCCTCAAGGTCTTAACCAGTGTGGTGAAGTATGAATAAATAAATAAAAAGCATGCAGATTAGAAAGGTAAGTAAAATCATATTTATTTGCAGACAACACAATTGTTTTTGTAGAAAATCCTAAGAAATCTTCAGAGGAGACAACTAATAAATGAGCTTAGAAGGATATCAGGATGCAAGATCAATAAAAATTAATTGTATTTCTACAAACTAGCAACAAACAATTAGAAGTTAAAATTAAGTCAGTCTTTAAAAATATCATTTATAATGCCATCAAAAATAAAATGATTAGATATATATTTGATAAAAGATGTATAAGACCTACACACAGAAAAGTAGAAAACATTAATGAGAGAAATTAAAGAAGACCTAATTATATAAATAAATATGCTGTTTTCTTGGCTCAGAAGGCTCACTATTCAAAGGTGTCAATTCTTCCCAAATTGATCAGAAAATTTAATCCAGTCCTACTAAAAATCCTTGCAGGCATTTTGGTAAAAATTATCAAGCTGAATCTAAAATATATGTGGAAATGCAAAAGACCTAGAATCCCAAGAGAATTTTGATAAAGAAAACACAGTTGGAAAACTTACATAAAATAAAACCACAGTGAGATACCACTACATACTTATTACAATAGCTAAAAACAAAACTCCCAAATGTTCATGTTACCAAACAAAAAAGGGGAGTTTGTCTGCCTGCCACCACAGAAGCCAAACTCATGAGGCAGTTGGTGGTGAAAAAGGAAAGAGGTTTTAGTCAGATGCTGTGTGATCTGGGAGAATAGCAGACTCCCCATATCAAAGCTCCTCTCTTCCACAAAACCCAGGCAAAGTCCAATCATCTTCAGCAAGACCGAAACAAAAGCCGGTGCCCAGAGTTCCTGCTCCATTTTAAAGCAGCTGCTAAGTGGTCATCCAGGTAGCTGACCTTGTTCCCGGTTGCTGCCCATTTCAGTCTCCCTCCTGGAGCCCGTGGGCCACGTGGCTGCTGGGGCTGCAAGGTTGCGTGCTTTTGGTAGAGAATGCATAAGCACACCAGGAAATACTTCACCAGGTTAAGAAGAGAGTGTGAGAGAGAGAAAGGGGGTTCACTCCTGCAGGCCATGGACCATGTAGCTGCTAAGGTCACGTGGCACATGGAGAGAACAGGTGAAAAACAGTACTAGTTGCGGGTCCTGAGCCAAAACGCTGAGCAAGAGCAGGTTTCTTGTTCACCAGATTTACATTGGTTTGGGTGTGGGAAGGACCAGGTGTTTTCTCAAAATGACTAATCAGCCTCCCAAATTTGTGCATGTGTTGTGTGGGTCCACCTCCCAACCAATCTCTTCTTTCCCAAGCTAGCCTGACAGGCTTCTTTGGTTCCGCACCATCCCCTATGCCATTTTACTATGGCGAATGTATCTATCCTTCCCTGGTCCCACTCCAAATGTGGTACTGGAGGGGCACCGGAAGGGCTTTCTGCATGCTCAGTGTAAGAATCTCCCTCTGCCACTATCTTGGCCAATGGGTGGAGACTCCCAAGGCTCCAATCTATCATCCACCTGTTACATTCATACTAGCTGTTAGCATAAACGTGGAGCAACTGGAGCTCTCATACACTACTGAAATTGTTTTGCTTTGGAGAACAGTTTGCAATAACTTAAAAAAGTTAAATATTTACATACAATATAACATATTCCATTCCAATATATTTACCCAAGAAATGAAAACATGTTTATACAAATACTTGTACACTAATATTCAGAACAGCTTTGTATGGCTAACCTTAATAACATCGATAATAATATTAAATGTAAATGTTTCAAATGTTCCAACGAACGCAGAGGTTGCCAGACTCCATAAAAAAGCAAAACCCAACCATATGCTGCTAAGAATCACACTTTAATATAAAAACACAAAAGGGTTAAACTATAAGGATTATACATAAACGTACTACACTAAACCTAGTCAAAAAAGTTGAAGTGGAATTATTAATATAAGATAAAATAGATTTCAGAGAAAACCATGTTGTCAATATAAGAATGATTAAGAGAGTCATTCCAGAATTTTAAAGGGTCAATTCACCAAGAAGACAAAAATCCTAAGGTTTTATGCACCATATAACAGGACTTCAAAATAGATGAAAAAGAAAATGATAACATTGAAAATACACAAGAAAACAATCCATATATGGTCAAAGATTTCAATGCTCATCTCTCAATAATTGATTGAACAAATAGAAAGTGATTAGGGTGTAGAAGACTCATGACACTATCAGTCATGGTAACCAAGCTGACATCTATAGAGCACTACATCTTACCACAGAAGAATACACATTCTTATCACGGGAGGTTTACAGAGACACACTACACTCTGGACCTTTTAATGTATATGCTCTTAATCAAGTAGGGGAACCTTCCTTCTACTCCTAATTTCCTGAGAATTTTATCATGAGTGGACATTGGATTTTGTCAAACGCTTTTTCTGCTTCTATTGTGATGATCATCTGGTGTTTTTTTAATCTGTTAATTTGATTAATTGCATTGATTGATCTTGAATGTTAAACCAATCTTAAATTTCTGAAATAAATCACATTTGAATACGATATTGTATTAAGTTCTATATTGTTGGATTTGATTTGCTAATACATTAAGGATTTTTGCATCTATGTTCATGAGGAATATTTGTCTGTAATTTTCTTATAATGGCTTCATCTGGTTTGGGAATCAGGGTGATGCTGCTTTCATAGACTGAGTTGGGAAAGGTTTCCTCTCTTAATTTTTACATGAACATGTAAAATTTCATGTAGGAATTGTATTGTTTATTACTTAATCATTATAGTAGCTTGCGTAGTAAAGGCATCTAAGTCTGGACTATTTGTGAAGATTTTAAATTACAAATTAATTTAATTAGATATAGAATAATTCAGCATATTTCTTAATTGGGCTTTGGTAGTTTTTATCTTTAAGAAACTTTTTCTTTTCATGGATGGTGTGGCTCAGTGGATTAAGTGCCGTCCTGTGAACCAAAGGGTCACTGGTTGGAATTCCAGTCAGGGCACATGCCTGGGTTGCAGGCCAGGTCCCCAGGAGGGGGCATGCAAGAGGTAACCACACACTGATGTTTCTCTCCCTCTCTTTCTCATTCCCTTCCTCTCTCTGTAAAATTAAATAAATACAACCTTAAAAAAATAAACTTTTTCTTTTCATCTCAATTGTTGCATTTCTTGGCATAAAATTGTTCATAATACTTAAATATTTTAATAATAATAATATCCTTTTAATGTTATAAGATATGTAGTAGTATCCCTCTCATTCTTTTTTCAAATTTTATTATATTTTATTGATTATGCTATTGAAGTTGTCCCATCTCCTCCCCTTTTATTCCACTCTGTCCTGCACACCCCCTCCCACCTTCATCCCCTGCCCCCTTTAGTTTATGTCTGTGGGTTGTACATATAAGTTCTTTGGCTTCTACATTTCCTATACTATTCTTAACCTCATCTTGTCTATTTTCTACCTACCGTTTATGCTACTTATTCCCTATACTTTTTTCCCCTTTCTCTCCTTTCTCCCTCTCCCCCACTGATAACCCTCCATGTGATCTCCATTTCTGTGATTCTGTTCCTGTTCTAGTTGTTTGTTTAGTTTGCTTTTTTTTTTTTTTTCGGTTCAGTTGTTGATAGTTGTGAGTTTGTTGTCATTTTACTGTTCGTATTTTTTAATCTTCTTTTTCTCAGATAAGTCTCTTTAACCTTTCATATAATGAGGGTTTGGTGATGATAATCTCCTTTAACTTGATGTTATCTGAGAGACACTTTATCTGCCCTTCTATTCTAAATGATAGCTTTGCTGGAGAGAGTAATCTTGGATGTAGGTCCTTGCCTTTATGACTTTGAATACTTCCCAGCCCCTTCTTGCCTGTAAGTTTTCTTTTGAGAAATCAGCTGATAGTCTAATGGGAACTCCTTTGTAGGTAACTCTCTCCTTTTCTCATGCTGCCTTTAAGATTGTCTCCTTATCTTTAATATTGGGAAACTTAATGATGATGTGCCTTGGTGTGTTCCTCCTGGGATCCAACTTCTTTGGGACTCTCTGGGCTTCCTGCACTTCATGGAAGTCTATTTCCTCTGCCTGATTAGGGAAGTTCTCCTTCATTATTTTTTTGAATAAGTTTTCCATTTCTTGTTTTTCCTCTTCTTCTTCTGGCACCCCTCTTATTTGGATGTTGGGATGTTTAAAGTTGTCCTGGGGGTTCCTAAGCCTCCCTTCATTCTTTTGAATTCTTGTTTCTTCATTCTGTTCTAGTTGAATGTTTATTTCTTCTTTCTGTTCCAAACCGTTGACTTGAGTCCCTGTTTCCTTCCCTTCACTGTTGGTTCCATGTACATTTTCCTTTATTTCACTTTTCATAGCCTTCACTTTTTCCTCTATCTTATAACCATACTCAACCAATTCTGTGGGCATCCTGATTGCCAGTGTTTTGAACTGTGCATCTAATAGGTTGGCTATCTCTTCTTGCTTAGTTGTATTTTTTCTGAAGCTTTGATCCGTTCTTTCATTTGGACCATTTTTTTTTTGTCCTGGCACGCTTATTATGTAGTAAGGGGCAGAGCCTTAGGTATTCGTCAGGGCAAGGTGACTCACATTGCTGTGTTGTGGTGCTGTATGTGGGGGAGGTGTCAGAGAGGGAATAATGCGGCTTGTTCAGCTCTCTGCTGGCTTTCAGTCACTTCTGCTGCTACTCACAATCAAATTTGGCCCTTCTGGTGCTGATTCCCGGGTGGGTGGGCTTGTGTACATTCTAGGACCCTGTGGGTCTCTCCAATGAAGTCTCCCGTGAGGCTGAGAGTTTCTTCCACTGCCACCTCAACCCTCACAGGTTTTTTCAGTCAGAGGTTTTGAGACTTTATTTCCCCACACTGGAACCCTGGGTTGTGTGGTCTGTCTCACTCCCTAGTTGTTTCTCCAGGTTTATCTGCATGCAAATGTGGGACTGCCCACTCTACCAGCCACCGCCATGCTGAGAGTCCTCTCCGTCCAGATGCCCATCTTTGTCCCTTGTACCAGTCTGGATGAATGTTTTTTGTTTAACTCCTTGGTTGTTGGACTTCCATACAGTTTGATTTTCTGTCAGTTCTGGTTGTTTTTTGTTTTTGAATTTGTTGTTGTCCTTCTTTTGGTTGTGCAAGGAGGCACAGGGTGTCTACCTATGCCTCCACCTTGGCCATAAGTTCCCCATTCTTTTTTTTTTTTTTAAGATTTTATTTATTTATTTTCAGATAGGGGAGAAGGGAGGGAGAAAGAACAATGTATGGTTGCCTCTCACATGGCCCTCACTGGGGACCTGGCCCGCAACCCAGGCATGTGCCCTGACTGGGAATCAAACCAGGACCCTCTGGTTCCGAGCCCGCGCTCAATCCACTGAGCTACACCAGCCGGGCCCCATTCTTGATATTAGTAATATGAGTCCTTTTTCTTGATAAGTCTGGCTAGTGGATTATCAATTTTATCATTCTTTTCAAAGAAAGAGTATTAATTACTCTACTGTTCTTCCTTTCATATTTTTTTCCCCCAGTCTGATCTTTATTATTTCCCTTAACCTGTTTACTTTGGCTTTCGTTTGCACTTTCTTTTACTCATTTTTAATGTATTAGCTCAGATATTAATTTGAGACATTTTTCTTTTTAATTTAGATGTTTAATGCTACAAATTTTCCTTTAAGTATAGCATTAGCTGAAGCTCACAAATTTTCATATATTGTGTTCTAATTTTCATACAGTTCAGAAATTTTAATTTCCCCTGTGATATCATTTTGACCCATAGTTTACTTAGAAGTTTTCTTGTTGTTGTTTAATATCCAGCTTATATGGGATTTTTCTAGAGATCTTTCTGTTAATGATTTCTAAGTTCCTTTAGCATAGTCAGAGAACTCAACAATATTATGTTTTGAAGCATTTTAAACAAAAAACAAATAAACAAACAACTTTCTATGGCCCAGAATATAGTCTGTCTCTGTAAACCTCCCATGATAAGAATGTATATTCTTCTGTGGTTAGATGGAGTGCTCTATAGATGTCAGCTAGGTCGCCATGACCGATAGTGTCATGAGTCTTCTACACCCTAATGACCTTCTGTCTATTTGTTCAATCAATTATTGAGAGATGGGCATTGAAATCTTTGACCATATGTGGATTGTTTTCTTGTATATTTTCAATTTTATCATTTTCTTCTTCATCTATTTTGAAGCCCTGTTATATGGTACATAAACCTTGAGAATTTTTTCTTCTTTTTTTCAATAAAACTGTTGTTCAAGTACAATTGTCTCCATTTTCTTGCCAATAGTTTCCCACACCCCACCCACTCCCACCTCCCACCTTCAATCCTTACCCCCTTTGGCTTTGTCCATGAACCTTTATACATGTTCCTTGATAACCCTTTCCCTTCTTTCCCTGTTATCCTCCTCCCTTCTCCCTCTGGTTATGGTCAGTTTGTCCTTTATTTCAGTGTCTCCGGTTATATTTTGCTTGCTTGCTTGTTTGTTTTGTTGATTAGGTTCCACTGATAGGTAAGATCATATGATATTTGTCTTTTGCCACCTGGCTTACTTCACTTAGCATAATGCTCTCCAGTTCCATCCATGCTGTCACAAAGGGTAGGAACTCCTTCTTTCATTTTGCTGCATAGTATTCCATTGTGTAAATGCACCATAGTCTTTTGATTCACTTGTTTATTGATGGGCACTTAGGCTGTTTCCAGCACTTGGCTATTGTAAATTGTGCTGCTATGAACATTGGGGTGCTTAGGTTCCTTTGGATTGGTGTTTCAGGATTCTTAGGATATAATCCCAGCAGTGGAATTGCCAGGTCAAAGGCAGTTCCTTTTTTTAGTTTTTTGAGGAAATTCCATACTTTTTCCACAATGGCTGCACCAGTCTGCATTCCCACCAACAATGTACTAGGGTTCCCTTTTCTCCACGACCTGGCCATCACTTGTTTGTTGATTTGTTTATGATGGCCATTCTGAGTGGTATGAATTGGTATCTCATTGTGGTTTTAATTTGCATCTCTCTGATGGCTAGTGATGCTGAGCATCCTTTTGTATATCTCTGGGCCCTCTGTATGTCCTCCTTGGAGAATTGTCTTTCCAGGTCCTTTGCCCATTTTTTAATTGGGTTGCTTGTCTTATAATTCTGGAATGACTCTCTTAATCATCCTTATATTAACAATATGGCTTGTAGAAGTCCTAGAGAAACACAGTAGCCTTCTGTTCACCTTTTGCAAGTAAAAAGGATGGATCGTTCCACTACTCACATATTAAAAATATATGTATATATATGGCTTGCTCTGAAATCTACTTTGTCTTATATGAATAATACCACTTCAACTTTTTTGAAAAGTTTTAGTGTAGTATGTTCATATATGATCCTTTTATGTTTAACTCTTTTGGGTTTTTATATTAAAGTGTGATTCTTGTTAGCAGCATATGGCTGGGCTGTGCTTTTTAATGGAGTCTGGCAACCTGTGCATTCGTTGGAACATTTGAAACATTTACATTTAATATTATTATTGATATTATTAGGTTTAAGTCTATCATCTTGTTTTTTGTACTTTTTTGTTTTTTTCTCTTCTGCTTTCTTTTAGATTATTTTTTATGATTCCATTTTTTCTCCTTTATTGGCTTGTTTTGTTTTGTTCTTTTAAGTGCATTAGGTTTTTTAAGTACTTATGAATCTTAATTTGTCACTTATTAAAAATGAGATGCCATTCTGTTGTTATGTGACAAAAATTAAACAGGAGGAATCTGAACTGATGTAAATGTAAGGTGATAAGTATTCTCTTATACTTTTGGTAAGAATATGAATGATACTATCTTTCTGTAGTCCCATTTGGCAGTATTATCAAAAACCTTAAGATAATTTGACACAACAGTTCTACATTTAGGAAGTTAATATATGGAAGAAACTTGGATGTGTGTACAAAGACATACTGTATAATGATATTTACCACAGCATTGTTTGTAATAGAAAAATCATGGTAATGACTTGAATAGCTAACAACACAGGACTGGTTAAATAAATTATGCTACATCCATTTTTTAGAATACCATACTATCATTAAAATGACATAAATCTCGAATTTTGTAACAGAACAGAAGGATATTCTCTCTCTCTCTCTCTATATATATACATATACACACATACACACACATATCATATACATCATATATACATATACATATCTATATGCATCTAAAGTCTATATATTGTTTTTAAAAATACATTTGAGTTAGAGAGTATCATGTAATATATAATCTTATTTTTTTATTAAAAAAGTACATGCATGTGTGGATTTGTTCTAAGGGAAAGAATGGAAATAATAACAATTCCTATCCCTAGGTGATAGAATTTTATTAATTTTACTTTAATTATATATTTTCTTTCTGTTTTAAATGTAATAATAATTATCTAAGTAATTTACTTTAATTAAAGGTAAAATTTAATAGTAATTGCAGCAACTACTAAAGCTTAATTTTCTTATCATTTAGTACTTAGTTATTTCACCAGAATAACTGAGCTAATGCTATTGAATACTTGTCTCATAAAAATGTTTGAAAAGTTTATTAAAATGTCAGTCAGAGACTACATCTAATTCCTTATTGATTTAGGATGTTTTGCATTATGTTATATGACTAAGTCTTTTAATAGAATTGATAAATATTTTAAAATGACAGAGGAGGCTTGCAGCAAAGCAAGGGCAACATAGCACCACATTGTTAACTACCAAATCCCACTTGTCTGCGTTTTGCAAAATGAAATTATCTTCTTACAAAAAAACTAGTGGAAGAAATTCCAGCCTTCAAGCTTTTGGTTTCATTTATTTCAAGTACCTAACCCAGGCCTCTGCAGATGCTTCATCTTGAAAGGGTGTAATTTTCCGAGACAGTCTCTGATTTTGCTCATGTTAGAAATATCTTTGAGAACTTTCACAGTTTTCATTTGAGTTTTGGATAAAAGTACATATTATTGCCTAAAGGAGGTGAAATTTAGAATACAAAATAAACGAAATTATGTTGGAACTAATGTTTTTATTTTTTTATTTTCTCCTTCAGTCTCTTTTTCTGATTTGTTTTTTGTGGGTGGGGGGGTTGAGAAACACCTGCAACATTTCATGAAAATCATGGCTGACATAGTTTTAACCTCTAAATAACTGGATTCAAGTATTAAGTATAAGAACAACAAACCTGAGACTTTGTTTTCCATGCTAGTTATCTAGAGCTTTCCATTGTAGGTTTATATTATTGTTAGAATACCTAAACTTTTGTAAGGAAATAAGAATTTTTTTCCTTTTCTCCTTTCCTTGTTTTTGGCCAAGGAAATAACTTATTTTCAAGTGTAAATTTCAACCTAAATTGGAAGAGATAAACATTAAATATGCCATGATTTGTTAAATGCTTTATAGAATTATTACATGAAATAAATCATAGGTAGCAACAAGAAAAAGGTAAGAAAATATGTCAGAAATTTACAAGGCAGTTTGTAATCAGACAAATTTGAGACTAGAAAAATTAATTTAATATACAGTATTATTTAATACACAATGAAATTTGATGAACTAGTGTTTTAGTATCTACAAACTAGTGTTGAAACAAACTTCCCCAAGGCATGCAGTAACTACACTGATTAAATCTGAAAAAAAAAAAAGAGAAAGAAAGAATGAATGAAACTATGAAGCTGGTGCTTGGGATCAATGTATACAGCATAATTCTAATTTCACATTTGGAAAAGCTGAGGAAGAAAATGTCTTACCAGCGTGTTTTGTCATTTAACAAATATTTTTTGCGTGGCTCCTACCTGCCACACCTTCTGCCAAGCGGGGACTTCAGTGAACGAGACACACACGGACCTTGTGTGAAGGAAACTTAAATCCTGGACTGTAAATAGCTCTGTCTTGGTGTCATGGGTACTTTTTTATTTTATGTGTACTCATCTATATTTTCCAAAATTTCTATTCCATTTTAAATATATGATTTCAAAGAAAAAATGAATAAGCATTATTTTTTTAAAGTGGCCCCAGGATACATAAAATCTATCTAATAAAATCCTTATTCACTGAAATCTGTCCTCTTGCTTCCAGTCTGCTTGCCATATATTGGCTGCCTGCCATATATTGGCTTGTGTTAGTGATATATTCTTGCCTCGAGATTTTGTGTGTCCTATGTTTTCTAAGCTCTGTCAGCCTCTGGTTTAATGACTTATTCCTTATTTGAATCTTTAATCTCTGTCAGTTTATTGTGCCCATCCTCTTTAAACCGGCCACTGTGGAAAACCCAAGAACTCCTGACCAACAGCTTTTAATTGCTTTTCAAATTACATGCTCCATTCTACTCTTGAATATTAGAAATGAAGGATTCCTACTGCCTTATTCCGTCTCTATTCAAATAGCTGAATGAAGAGAAAAATTGGGTGCTCATATACTCTGTATATATCCTCTCATTCTCTTAATCAGTAACTATTTGAAGGTGAACATTTATTATGTGATTACTATGTGCTAGGTACCATGACAAGTACTTTAAGTAAATTATTTCAACAAAAATTTATAGGTATTCTGTGAAGTAAGTTGTATTATTTTCCCCAGGACTGCTGCATAAAATTGCCACAGACTGAGTGGCTTAAAACAATAGGATTTTATTTTCATAGCTCATACCAGAGGTATGAAATCAAGATGTCAGTAGGGTTGGTTCCTTCCTGGGGGCTCTGAGGGAGAATCTATTTCATGCCTCTCTCTTAGCTCCCAGTGGTTGCTGGCAATCGTTGATGTCTTTGGCTTGCAACTTCAAACTTCTGGTTTCTGCCTCTGTCATCACAGGGCCGTTTTCCCTCTGAGTCAGTGTCTTCACATGCTGTTTTCCTTCTCCTATACAGACTACTCCTTTTGATTAAGGGTCCAGTCTACTCCAGTATGACCTCACCTGAATGAGTTATATCTGCAATAGCCCTCTTTCCAAATAAGGTCACATTCTGAGGTTTTGGGAAGGGATTGAATATTTAGGGAATGTCATTCAACCAAGAATATGTGTTATTATTCTCCTTTGAAGAGAAGAGGAAACAAAAGTTCTGGGAGTTAAAGAATTCACCAAGGCAGCCTTCAGTTGTGAGCAGTCAGGACTGAAACTCCGATCTGTCTGCTGACAAAGTCTATTCTCTCTAACACTGAAGTGAGACAGTCCATTCCACCTCTCAGTAGATTTACAATCAAATTGGGACAACACGAAAACTTAAATAACGGCAAAGAGAGAAAACTTCAAAGAGACTATACAGGATAAGCAACAAAATATCTTGCAAATTATCTTTCCAAAGAAAATAGCACACAGATATAACATAGTTCCATTTTTCCTTTCCTTTAAAGAAAATGATGTAGGGAGGAATAATAGTAACAAAAGCATATAAACATGATTACTTCACCTATAAGTGTCATTATTTTTTGTTTCCTTCAATACAAGTTAAATCAAAGTACTCTGCCCCTTATAGTTTATAGTATCTTTTTATATATAATCTGCATCTTAAATTCGCCTGTGCCAAGGCAGAGATTTTTGCCCCAGAACCTTCCCTTTCCTTCTCCTAGAATTAGGTAGTATCTGTAAATAGCTCTTCTCTCTCTGTAAACCTACTGTCATGTTTTGAGGCTTGTGGGAGTAGCTGGGCATGCTAAAGGCATACTGGTACTGCGAGGAGCCACCTTGGGGAGCTGAAGATGACAGAGGTGGGCATTACTTGTTCTTCTGGGTCTTAGACTTAAAGAAGAACAAACATCATCTGGCCCAAGCTGGGGCTTAGTGGACCAGATCAGACTGGTGCTGGCAGGATTAGAGTGACCATGACATTGTAATTTATGGCTCTGGTTTGCAAAGCACAGTGGGACTGGCGGCAGAGTTGACTTGCTGGTGATTCTCTGAAGCACACTTCTTGCTGTTGTTGAATTTACTCAAGTATCTGACTTATATCAGTGACAAAACTTAGGACAAGAATAAGCTAAGTTGCTTCTGCTGTGTAATGCATGTGGAGGTGGTACGCAGAGATCAAGTGGCTCAGTTCACATTAAGTTGAGACTTTTGGACGGCAAAGCCCATTCTCTTAATTACTACCCTGCACAGTCTCCCAGGGAGGTAGTATTAGCTTTAAATTATATTTATATAGTTCTTTGAGAGAGAGAAATAACATTTATTAACCTCCTAAAATTAGTGGAATGTCCTTTTATGTATTTAGCATGTTATCTTATTTAATATTATAACATTTTTCTTTGTTCCTCAGAGTAATGCTGCCAGATGATATCATTATCCTTGAACTATAGGAAGGAAGAATGGGACTTAGAGAAGCTAAGGGCTTCTCTAGAGCTACTAGGCCAAGATGCTCCATGAGGAGAGGGACCATGTCTGGGGTTTCTTTGTTGATTGCTTGCTTTGTGTTTTTGTTTTCCATCATGGCAACCCACCAACTTATCACAGTGCCTTGCGGGGCATGTTGGCATCAATGCCAGTATTTGTTCATCCTAATTTTCACTCATCTCTCTCTCTTTGTTATTTAGAAAATGTGGTATCACCCTGGCTGGGTGGCTCAGTAAGTTGGAACACCATCCCGTATACCAGAAGCTTGCAGGTTGGATCCCTGGTCAGGCCACGAATGGGAGGCGATGGATCGATGTTTGTCTATCACGTCAATATTTCTCTTTCTCATCAATGTTACTCTCTCCGATGCTTTCCTCTCTAACATCTTTAAACATACCCTCAGGTGAGGATTTAAAAAAAATAAAATGTGGTAGAGTTAGTGGTCATCAGATAGCCATATAGGCCCTACAATTTCCAACCTCCCTTTCATATTATTGTTGTAGCCAATGGCTACTAAGCTATATGTATTACTACTGGTCATTTAAGAGCTGCTGTGCCTCTTCCACCTTTCTCTTTCTTTCCTGTGGTGACCCTGGAAGGCGAGGGTTTCAGAAGGCCTAGCTGTGAGATGGAGGCTGCTCTGATCAGAGTCGACTCTTGCAGAACAGCTGTGTAGGAGAGCAAGCCAACCCACATATAAAGTTGTAAATGTGAACTTTCCCTACATTGTCTCCCTGCCTCCTGAGGTTGTTGGTTACTTCAGCATAGCCTATCCTGTCCTTACTAGCACAGACAACACCTTTTGTGGATTTTCTTCAATACCCTCTTTCTCATAAGATCCTTTCTTTCTCTTTTATAGATCGCTGTCTAGAAAAAGAATGCCATGCTCTTGAGTGGGTAGGTGGGGGAGGTGGGATTTTGTCCACAAATGTGATCAAGAACAACTTTTGGTTTAATTATGTTCAGTCCACAATGAGAATTTCATTAGTGTTGTGTTTAGTGACATCGTAAGAAGAAAAGAATTCTACTATTGAATGCATCTTATAAATTGCTATAAGCACTGTGTTATTTGGGTATGTTTGATGAAAATTGATAAGAGACATACTATTTGGGATGAAAACTTTTTCTTTGTTTCATCAAACCTTCATTGAGTCCAGGCTATTGCAGACAGTTCTAATTATGGGCTCATAAACTTGGATTTTTAGCATTTAAAAATGTTTATTTGAACATAATTATTGGACAGACATCCTAAAATGTACCAGTTTTGTTTTTATTGACCCAGAATTTACAGAGTAAATTAAGTAATGCAGTACAAACCTGTAAGGGGGATTTTCTTTCACTTTTTGCCAGTTGAGAAGTAACAGAGCCAGCAGTTCTGAGGCAAAAAGTAAGATATTCATTGGGGCTGCCTTCACTTGCTTGGGCACACAGACCATCTGGCAATGAGAGGCGATGGGAGATCAACGTGCCCTTTGTTAATGAAGTGATTGCCACTGGAAGGAATAATTCTTCCTTTAATTGTGTACCTATTTGAGAAGAGAGAGCAAATAAAGGGTCTCCCTTCTCAGATGAAAATGATGAATGGTCTTGAAGACTCAGCACCAGTCATCCTTGGGAAGCTGGACTCTCATCAACTCTGCTCATTATGAGTCCAGGCTGAGTGTACACAAAGCACCTATTGACTTCAGTGGGAGATCTAAGGCACAATCAGTCCTGAGGGAGGTGATGTTTTTAAATTGTGCTTCCTATCTCACTGAAAGGCTATAAAATGAAGGCAGAACACTCAGACACCTCAATTATGAGTCTTGAAATAAATAACACATGCAATGTAGGTTTCATATCAGTATCAACAATTAACAGCATCCACTGCTTGCAAATAAATGGAAGCGTGCGGTGCTCGGTGTCACTCAGCCACTGATATTATGAAGTGGAGAGAGCAATGTACAAGGATCCTCCCAGAAACAAATATTTAGTTTATAAGTTGTCTGAGAGTAGTGTAAGTGAAGGGCAAATGCTAGAGTTCCTAGAGCCTACATTTTAACACTTGGTATTAATAGTTGTGGTTTGATGATTTTATATTTTATTTTTTTTAAAGATTTTACTTATGTATTTATTTTTAGAGAGATAAGAGGGAGGGAGAACGAACAATGTATGGTTGCCTCTCACATGGCCCCCACTGGGGACCCGGCCCGCAACCCAGGCATGTGCCCCGACTGGGAATCGAACCGGGACCCTTTGGTTCCCAGCCCACACCCAATCCACTGAGCTACACCAGCCGGGCTGATGATCTTATATTTTAAACAAACAAAGACTAAACCAAACTTAATTGTACTCAGTTCTACATATGTTACAACAGTTCTCTAGAAGTTGCTTGATAAATTCATTTTATTATTTTTTAGAACAATGATGATAGCAGAAATACAGAAGGAAGACAGAAGGGAACACTCTTGCCCTGGGCATCCTTCTTACAGATTTTGTGGAATATGGATATGTAACCTGATGACCTTAATCATATATTACTACATTTATTTTTTAGTCATAATTGTGAGTTCAGTACCAGTCATATTATCAAGGAACATTGCTATGTCTACCAAAAATTAAGTGTTTCAAAATTGTGTTGATTTATCCCATTGAGGAGGCAAATAAGAGACAACTGAAGTGGAATGAAGCTATTTCTGCCTGAGTCATTATTACTCACTGTCAGTGGAGTCATTTGGAACTATAAGTGTTGGGAGTGAAGAGTTTGCCACTAAGCAGTATCTGCAAACTGCTACATTAATACTCCTTTTACCTGCCTGACAACCAGAACATGCCTTAAGTCCTTTACTTTGGTCTCATAGCAACTAATTTTAAAATCTCACTGGACACAATCCCCAAATCCAGATTTAAGGTGATATATTGAGCATTAGTAACTATATATTATCGCTTCAATGCATTAGTGATTTTTAATAAGGAGGTTTTAGTGACATATAAATCTCGGTAATTTTATGACCATCCAGGGTACACTGTAAGTGATCAGCAAATGAGTTTGAGTGGTTTCTCACTGTTTCAGTTAAGTATCATACAAAGACCTATTCTCCAGCAGGCTTCTCCTTTATTCTGCTTTCTGTCTCAAATCATCTTCCCTCACCTACCACCAATGACAGAACCTTCGCATGAGTTCCGTGCACCTTCCAGCACATTGCAGATTTTCATAATAGTTAAACAACAACTCTAATTACTATGTATAATTGAAGAGTAATTTTCCACAGTACAGGTGCAGTTACCTGAAATCTTTTATCCTACCAGGTACTTAACAACTCTTTTCCTCATGTTAATTTTGTGAGGAAACTAGGTATCTTTTAATAATCTCCTTTTTTTCTGTTTAGAAGGAGAATTGAGCTTTACTTTTTGGGGGACAAGAAATATTCTCGTATTGGCTTATTGCTGACAATACAGTTTGCTTGGAGAAAGGTGATCCTAATGTGAAGGGCATGTATAGTTACTAGAATTGACTGACATTTAGTTCAACAGTAATTATTGACTTTTGTTTATTCTGGGCAGAGACTACTAGTGGTATTTACTAAGGATCTAAGTACTTCAGTTTGATATAAGAAATGAATTCTGCAAAATCAAGACCCTATCAATGTTATATTCGTTGCAACCTTAAGTCAGGGAGAGGAGGTGGAGGGACAGGAAATGAAGTCTCTCCCACAAAGAGAGGTTTTCTTTTCTTGACTTTTTGAAAGTCCGATGTAAAGAAAATAGTAATTTCTTTGGTGTACGACATACATGGACACCAATTTCCATCATTTTCCTCAACCCTTAAAAAGTCTAAATGTCCAGCTCTCTACACACATTTAAAAACATGTTTATTTAGAGAATTTGCTGTTTTCAGTTTAATGATTAGTAATAAAACCCTTAGTTTTAGGTAATGTTTAATCTGATAATGGGACATTAATGAATAGAAGGAAAAGTAAAATAGAAGTGTGGCCTTACAGCTTAAAGATGGCCAGAAATAGCTATTTTTTTGTACTGATGACTCCCCAAGCAATAGCAGGTGATGCCTTCATGCCTCTTATCTTCATGGTTAGGACAGAAAAATTCCATCTTATTCCAGAATTTTATGATATTCCAGGTCCATTGCCTCATGTTAACTTTAACTTGATAATTATCCTCAAGTTTTTGTTGTTTTTTAAGGAGGTTTGATCCACTTACTAGGTCAGTCAGAAAGACTGTGGTTTTTATAAACAAAAGGGCAACCAATGGTCAGAGAAAGTTTGGCAACTTACACTGCCACATGTTACACAGCAGCTCTCCAACAGCAGAAAGTCAGTGTGCTATAAGTGAGGGTTCTTGAATTCACACACACACACACACACACACACACACACACACACACACACACAGAGTTAACAGTCTTGCAGGACATTGCAGGGCAGATTCCATGTCTGGGTTCACTGATTAATTCGTGTAATTCTTTCGCAAGTGTTACACAGTAGGTTTCTTGGGTATATATTAATGCAGTAGACTTAAAGTCACATATGCACAACAAAACAAATCATAAATAATGAGAGAGTAAAAACCAACTGTCACTGAGGTAGCAATTATTGGTGACTCTTTTTTGCTTCAGTGACTTTTCCCTTTTACCCTGAGACATGCAAACAGAACAAACAATTAGCGAAATAATTGATGATCAGTACCTTCAAAGCTTGTGGCGACCTGGTTTATGCTTTCTAAGCTTAATAATGAGAATACCTCTTATTACTGATTAATGTGCTGCCTGGTGCTCGCTGATGGTGCTCGGGAGGTACATCTGGATCAGACAAAAGGTTTTCATCTGCCCTTTACAGTTAGTTGGTCCCTAATGAACTGAGCTTCTGTCCCTTGCTGTTTTTAGATTCTAATTAAACTTGTTTATAGAATAGACCAATAATTAAAGATGTACTGTTTTCCACAACTTAATATTGTCTTCCAATAGGGTTGTGTTGAAGTTGGTGGCAATTAACATATATAGTAATGTTTTTAATCATTTATGTATTAAGACACATGCAAAATGTGCCTGTGTTTTCTTAGACTTCTTTGTGCTTGTCAACCCATTCTCTTAACTTGCATTGGGTATGCTAATTACCCTCTGTCAAGCTAGGGTAATTCATCTTTTCTAAGAAGAAATTCAGTTTTCGTTTTTATGCCCGAGAAAGTCAAAGAATAGCAATTTACTCTGGAGCTTTCAGAATCAGAAAAGAATGCTTTAAGGTTATGACAAACTGATTTTATGTTGTGCATAACAAGAAGGATTAAATAGATAAATAGCATGTCATATTAGAAATTTTATGTTCAAATATAATTTTTTACCTCATTTGCTCAATTTTCAATCAACTTGCATTCTATGTTAAGTCCTCATGCAAAATACCTATACAAAATATTTCTTGATTACAAAAACATGGAGAGTGAGAAAGGGAAATCTTTTGATGGTCATGTCATCCTCAAACAAATTAAAAATCCCCACAATCCCCAGGGATTGGGGAACTGTTAGTTCTTTTGTAATGTATAGAAAAATATTCAAAATGACAGCCTCAAGGTTCCCTTTTCACAATTTTTTAAAGAGATTTTAAATACGGCCATGCCTTATCAATGAGAATGGCAGCTCTTTATGTGACCACCTCTATGTTCTGCAGGAAAGTGTGACAGACATTAGCCAATATCCCAAACATTATTTCTTCCACATGGCAGGTCCTCAGTAAATGTCTATTCATTTCTCCGGCTCCATCCGTTTGACTCATTGATTTTGAGTTAAGTATGCATGAAGCAGCTATGTCCTGGAATTCCAATGGGAACAGGGAGATACCACCTGGAAGGTATTACTTGGGTAGGTGAGCTTTCTGTTTTCCAGAAACATCCATTGTGTTGTTATACAGACACTACACTGGAAAGGAAAATTAGTACAGTCTGATTCCTTTTGAAAGTGATGATGCATTTGTTGTCTTCAACCTTTGAGTATAATAAGCAAAAATATAAAAATATGCCTTATTTTCTAGGCCTGAGAGAAAGGTGGACACATAATTCTAGTTGTATTCCAATTTTCTGTTCTGGAAACAATGTAATAATCTCGGACATTTTATGTAAGGTACATTTTTGGATGGCTAGCAGTTCTTCAGATACTAATTAGCTCTTTAGTATATTAGTATACTATATATTAGTATAATTAATCAGCTCTTTCTGTCCCTTTAGAAGAATATGCTGACAGGTGACCATGGTACACGCAGTGCCAGTGGCCAGTGGGCTGTTCGCTAGGGACCCCACACACGCTGCTTCTACGGACAGCTTACACGCTTAGCAAGGGTTAGTTGTGTTTGTTCCCAAGCTCATATGTGCCGTTTGTACTTCTTTCAACCGCATAAAATTACTTTCAGTCTTAATTACATTTTACATGAGAAATATGAATATGAATCTGAGAAATATGAATGAAACAAAGAAAGTTAAGAATGTTATGTTTCTGTGACAACTAAATGGAATGCTTTGAAAGAGCATTTTAAAGTTGTTAATAAAAAATGTAGAATTAGATCTGGGTGAGACAAATAAATATGTAAAAATCTATAAGGATATGTTACCAGATTGCTGTGTCAGTTTCCGTAAATTGAATTAACCCTGATTAGAACTCACAGAAAATGCATATGGATGTGGTTTATGCTGGAGAGGCTAAAGAAACACCAATCAGCAAACCAACCCACGCTAAGTGAAAAGGCCTACACAGCTATGAGAGTTGTTTGGTTTCTCATCAAAATATTGGTGAAATAATGCACATTCATATATTTTAATTTAAAAGGAAATGCTTAGAAACATTTCAACTGTCTCCCAGTTTACCTTCTTTTTGGGTTACTTTGACTATTTTTTTTCCATTTGCTTCAGATAAGAGAACATCTACTGTAGGGATAAGTGGAATTTTCTTATAACCAAGTACTTTGGATAATTCATTAACTAAACACCTTTGGATGGGAGCCCAAACTCACACTTACTTTCCTGCATTTTGCTCCACAGTGATGTTAGAATGAAATAACTCCAGAGCATGGAAAAATATCACTGTCCCTATTTAAAACAAGGTAAGGAACTAATTATAGATAAGCCAAGTGACTTACTCAGGATCAGATCCTTCCTACAGTGGAGTGATCGGTTGATCTCACACTAGCTTACTCCTGAGAACATGAATTCTGCACATTTCTTTTTGGAAATATAAATTCTTCAAATGCTAGCTCTTCTCATTTCCCGAGTAGTAGGCTATCTGGATTTTGGCAGCGAGTCCCAGGATTTCTCCCATTTATATGCATATCCAATACAGAGTATGTAAGTGAGAAGTCCGTCTTGGGTGACCGACACATTAGCAGGTGTGAAAATAGCTCAATTAACACAGGTAGAATGTGAGAATGTCCATTAATTTCTCAGGAAACAATAGCTCGCAGTGCTAGGACCAATGCAGGGTCTTGCAGATGGCGTCAAAGCAACCGCGTTTGCAAAGACACAATGCAGTGTCTGGAGGGCTGGCAAAATCCAACAACTTCAGAGACAGCAAGTCAAATCTGAGCAGAGAGACCAACACTTGACCACATGAGTGTCTCAGCTTCCTGGGATGTGTTCCAAAATCCATCCATCTTATTCGGTGTGACAGTCAAAAAAGTCACACTTCACATCTTTGCATCAATCCACGTCTCTGACTGTCACAGAGCTCGGCCTGCCTGACAGAATAAATTTATGGCATCCTCCAATGGCTCCTCACGTTTTAAAAAATACGCAACCTTTTCTTCCTGTTGAGGAAAAGAATATGCATAATAGACACACTGAGACACAAATTCAGTTTCTGTGGACAAAGGAAAAGATTAAGGATTTTAATAATTTCATGGATTTTATAAAATTCTTCTCCCCCCACCAATTGTCCCATAATGGAAATCAGGGCACTAGGTGATGTAAGCCCCTGAGCATGTACGCGGTGGTTCAGAGTAAGGCCTCTTGACTTTCTGCATGTAAACACTATTATCTAGCACCAGCTGAGTGCCCTCGATGTTCCTGGACCTAGTCTTATCTTTTTTTTCTTAAATTAAGGGCGAGGGTATTAAAAATGTCTATCTCTAGAGTGTCATAAGAGTTTGATACATGTAGAATACTCAGTCTATTGTCTAGCATAAAGTACAAGGTTAATAAATGTTAAGCAAGCCTGTATATTATTTTAAAGCCTCAGTTATTGTTAGGGTCATGTCACAGTTATGAGAGATAGAAGTGAGCGTGGGAGCTACGGACGAGGGCCTGGGTGGGGGCTTTCCTGCCCTAGTCTAGGCTTATGGGAGAGGATAAAAAACCCTCTGGCGGGTACTGTCAAGTTTTCCAAGGTAAGGGGCAGTTATAGAGTGAACTCTTGCCTGGAGAGCCCCCTTTGCAATGAGATTTTACTTTCGGGACTTGGTGGCAGCAGGTGCCTGTTAGGTGAGAATTTGGGGATTCAGGATACTGGCCATTTTGCTATCTCTTGTGAGCAGGTTAAAATGGTAATATAAATAACAATACAGACATAGTAACCATGTTTATTATAGCACCAGACACTATTACAAGCACTTTTTATGTATTAACTAGTTTATTTCTCTTAACCACCCTACAAGGTTTTGCTCCCTTTATGGAGGAGGAAACTGAGGCACAGTAGTCAAGTAAGTGAAAGAGCTGGAATTTGAACCTAGGCAGTCTAGGTCTGAGCCATAGGCTATGATATTAAGAATAGACATGTATTTTTATCATTATCTATATCATTATATTATACTATTGAATTTCAACTTTTTCATCACTTTATTCCCTCAAAAGGTAGGAATTCTAGGGACTATTAGAAATCATAAGTAATAAAATCCCTAGGAGTAGGTATAGTAACTTATTGACACCAGAAGGGCACTTAAAGTTTCGATATTGTACTTCTGTAAGTGCTAGAGAAAAGTAATTGAGAGGCATTTTCTACTGCAGAATGATTTTGTGTTTAGTGTATGACAGTATTATTACCATGAAATTTCCAAATCATAGCATGGTCTATGAGTCTAAGTTCAATAAAAAAAAAAATAGAAGCCACCAGGGTATTTTGGATAGAAATTAGAAATTCTTTTACGTGGAATTGGAGGCTTATACAGCATTTGGAAATTCCAGGAGGCTGAAGTCAGGAGACCCAGCAGGAACTATTCCAGGAAATCAAATGATATGGGGTTTACAGGGAAGCTGCAGTCAATGGCCCCAGCTATGTTTAGCACCATTGTGGGCGATTCTCAGTAGAAATCCTCAGGAGTCAAAGGCACGCTGCACCTCACATAATCTAGGCTTCCTGCCAGCTCTTGCCACTGGAGAATGAACTTCAGTCTGTGAGGATGCCTGTTAAAGTTCTATATGGGCCAATGAGAGGGCCTAGGCCTTATGGGAAGTGTAGTTCCGAATGTCCCTGTTACGATGCAGAGATGAATGCAGATGGCGGTGCCACCCACCCTCCATAACACAGACTCCGTACCACAGCAAAATGCACCTGCAGGAATCAGCTCAGTCGTCCTCCTACTTAACAAGATTTTTTAAAAAGATTTTATTTATTTTTAGACAGAAGGGAAGGGAGGGAGAAAGAGAGGGAGAGAAACATCAATGTGTGGTTGCCTCTCATGTGGCCCCCACTGGGGACCTGGCCTGCAACCCAGGCATGTGCCCTGACTGGGAATCAAACGGGCGACCCTTTGGTTCGCAGCCCGTGCTCAATCCACTGAGCTACACCAGCCAGGGCCCTACTTAACAAGATTTTGTGAACCATACTAGAACAGTTATTTTCAAAATGCATCATAAAAGAATTATTTTTCCCCCTAGGAGTGAAATGGCATAATACAGTGTTCAATGATGAATTCAGCAGATATTCACTTCTTACTCTCTTGATTTAGAACCCTGTATTAGGGAGTTCTTCATCACAAAAGTGCAGGCCTTACACATGATGTTCAAGAAAGACTTTGTGAATGACTAATTTAATTGCATATTGTAAAGATATGATATTTTCTTTCCTCTTAGCAGATACTGTAATCATTATGTATCATGCAAATAGGGCAGATAATTGCTACAGGAATTCTGAAGGGGAATCAGTCATTTTCACTTTTGTGGCCAAGGAACACCTCATTAAACATGTAGAATTTGAGCAAGGCCTTAAAGAGAAAATGGGCAGACACTGCCCTAAGTGATTTAATTCCATCAGAAACTAAGCCTAGGCCTCTATGAGGATAGGCACTGCTCCTATTTCCCTCCTACAGTAGTGGTAGCAGTGGCTCAAAGCGGGTGTGTCTCTAACCTCAGGTGCCTAATATCACACTGGCAGAAATTGCTAGAGGTGGGCCTCAGTGCCAGGTTAGTGACATTCCAAAGCATCTTTCAACCTCACCACACTTAGTACCAACTATGGTATAAGCTTTAAATATAAACTCAAATAAACAGAGCTTCCAAATGTAAGTTTACATACATGTCGGTAAAGCTACACAGAAGACCCAAGTTCTACACAGAAAGGGAGACATAAACACATCTTGAAATAAGTATATTTAATGTAAGCCTATCTGATATCAACAAGAGACCCAGTGGTACAATTTTGAATTACAATACTATAAACCCTTTTACAGTCAACTCTTAGTTGTTTGAGTTAGTTACTTGGCTATGTTATAGTCAATGGTCCAATTTAAGGAAAGAATGTTCATTTATTTATGAGATAATCTAGCTTTGCACTAAGGAGGGTGGTCTCTGGAGCTATACTTCCCTGGTTTGAATCCTGTCCCTGTCACTTACTATGTACCTAAGCCTCAGCATTCTTATCTGAAAAGTAGAATCATAATATTTACTATACTTATTATCTATTGCTACATTACAAATGACCACAAAACTAAATTAGGAATCTTGGACTGTCTCAGCTGCATCCCTCTGCTTCAAGGACTCTTATAAGACTGCAGTTGGAGTATCAGCAAGGGCTGTGGTTTCACCTAGAGGCTCCAGGGGGTGAGTATCTGCTTCCAAGCTTATGTGGGTCTTTGCAAGATTCAGTTCTTCATGGGCTATTGGAGTGAAGGTCTCAGGTCCTCTCCGGATGTTGGCCAAAAGTCTCTTTCAGTTTTCCATCATGTGAGCCTTTTCATTGACACAGCTCATGTGACACCTGGTTTCCTCCAGAAAATAAACAAAGAGGGAACACAAGATGGAAGCCACAGTCTTTTTGTAAGCTAACCTCAAAAGTGACAACATCCCATCATTTTTGGCATATTGTATTCATTAGAATCAAATTCCTATGTCTAGTGCATACTCAAGTATGGCTGATTACGAACAGGTGTGAATACTGGGAGGTGAAGATCGTTGCAGGCCATCCTAGAGGCTGCCTACCACACCTACCTATTAAGTTTTCTGTGGGGGCGGAGTTAATATATGTAAAAGATCTTAGAATAGTGCCTGAAATATAATGAGTGATATGTAAGTGTTGGTTGTAACTTTTACTATATTCAAATCACTAGGATGCTTAATAAATAAGACTCAGTGTCTACTTTCAAGAAAATGACAGACTAAGATACTATATGGCAGAAAATGGAAAATACCACAATGGAGGAAAAAAATAAAGAGCTATGGATATTGAGAGGAAGGAATGATCATAAAGACCAAAAGACCAAATAAAGAGTGCCAAAAGACCAGAAAAAGTTTGATTAACAAAGTGACATTGTGCTGAGCCTCAGAATATGGGTAAGGTTTTGATGGGGCTGGGTGAGGAGGGGTTGGGGCAGAAGGTCAACAGGGAGCTGTTGAAGGTAGCTAACTGTCGCGGATTTCATCCCGCAAAATCCGTGGAGGGGACCGCACCAATCACGTGAATCAAACTCACCCAGAGACACGCTTGGAGAATAGAGTCCCGCAGCCATGGGTAGGAGGAGCGGGGAGAGGCATTTCTGATAAGGTTCCAAAGAGCGAAGGCATCAACTGGGACATTCTGAGGCCCATGGTTTGAATAATATCTTTTTAGGTTCTTACTTACTTTTAGCAAAACATCTAATTCTATAGTGCCTTCTTCAGAGAGCCAGGGGCAGCATTCTTATATAAAATATAAAAACCTTCTTATTTGCTGAGTTGGAAGTTACAAGCTTCTCTTATCAAGCATATGCTGAATGATTTTAATTAACATTCTTATTTAAACTTTTCTTTACTAACAACACAGATTCCCTTTCCTAGAATCTGTGTGGCAACGTTTTTTACTTTAAGTTTGCTTATTACAACACAGTGTCCTCTTTCTTTAGACCCTGCATGGCAACGTTCTTCACTAAGCTTTTTTTTTAACTAACAACACAACGTTTTCCGTCTGTAAACGTTGTGTGGCCTAACTTCTCAAGCTGCCGCTTTTTTTACCCCTCCTCCACCTTGCGCTGAGCATTGTCTTTCTCTGCCTCCAGGAGGAGGGAGGGGCAGGCCGCAGAGAGGACAGGGTTAGAAGGAAAAAAAATGCTTTAAAGAGCAGTTTGCAGAGAAATCCACTAGATTTTGCCTCTAAAGCTGCTTAAATGAAAAGATTTCTGTTCTTACCCTCCTAACCTATTTGGCAAAGATGCCTGAGAGAGAAGAAAAGTGATCTTTTCTTTTATAATTACTTAATAATATTTATTTATTAAAGTTAACGTGGCTATCAAACGTTTTTCATACCGGCTCTTTTCCCCATTCCGGAGGACTCTTGGCCGTGGAGTTCCTTATTTACCGGAACAATTGCGCGCTAATCTCCACCTTGAAGTGGGGGGAATATGGTCCTTTTTTTTGGCTCATGGCCTGTCTGGCCCCACATTGGGTGCCATTTGTCACAGATTTCATCCCGCAAAATCCGTGGGGGGGACCGCACCGGTCGCGTGAATCAAGCTCACCCAGAGACACGCTTGGAGAATAGAGTCCAGCAGCCACGGGTCTTTTGAAGATGGAGCGAAAGACCCGTGGCTGCCGGACTCTATTCTCCAAGCGTGTCTCTGAGTGAGTTTGATTCACGGGATCGCTTCCGTCCCCCCCACGAATTTTGCGGGACGAAATCCGTGACAGCTAACAAGGCAGTGAAGTTTGTCCAGGGTACTTGGGCCCTTTCCAGGAATCCATGTGTAATCCAAGTCAAGTGGAGCATCCAAAATGCAACACTAACCTGGGAAACAGGGTGAAAAGAAGGACTGACCCCTGGTTATTGAGAATGTTCATGGAAAGTCTGATGTATTTGGACTCAATTCACTCAGTGGGGGGGGGGTCATTAATTAGAAACAGGACACCACACACGAAGCTGAACTTCAGGAAGTTTGGCAGCTAGAAATAAGAATGGATTGGGACAAAGACTTGCTGGAGTGGAGCCCAGTTACATCATTATTATAACAGTTAAAGTGATTAGGAATGAAGATCTACCTGAACTAGAGCTGTCAATGAGAAGGGTGAGGAAGGGTGTAGATTTGAGAGAGGGACAGCCTTGATTAATAGTTTCGTTATCTCTAATTAAGTTATAGAATTAGATTTACCAGCTTTGAAGACGGAATCCTGGCTTTAACAACTGTTTGCTGTATCTCCTTGGGTGAAAAGTTATGAACTTTCTGAATCTTAGTTTCTTTGGGACAAGAGGATTAAATGAGCTAATTGCATTTTACAGTTAGGAAAACTGAGGCTTAGAGAAATTAACTTTCTTAAAGCCAAACAGCTGATAAGTGGAAGAGCCCATGTTTGAATAGGTTCTTGCTGATTCCAAAACTTTGCACTTAATTTTATTGAAAGTTATTGAGAATTAATTTTATTAAAACTATTGAGCCATCATTCTAAAATATGAATGAATACACATAAATATTTGTTTCTATCTATCTATCTATCTCTATCATCTTACCTGCTATACTATGTGTATAGTGGGTGTTGCTAAATCAATATTGTTGATGCAGGCCTATTACTCATGTTCCATTTGAGATGATGTGGCTGCCATTTTTCTGGCTTCAGAGTCCCCTGGCACTTTGTCTCCTGTGTGATAAATGTGGTTTTACTCCTACTATTTTGGCACTATTCAAGTGCTTTGAAAATGTTCCCTTCCTGACTTCAAGAGGTGATTTACCAAAATGTCATTCAGAATTAATTTGAATGATATTCATTGCAGTTCCCCAAGGCCTAGAGTTACTGGCATGTTGTTTTTGGATGTCATATTTTGATGGGAGATAGCATTTTAACTGGAGTGGGAAGGGCACGATTTTGGATGAGTCAAGCAGAAGTCACCAGGGACTACATTCATAGCTGTATTACTGTTCTGCTTTTGTAGGAGTTGTCTAATCACCGTGATTCCAAGCCATTTAAAAGTTCCAACACCCTACCTTTTATTTTGCAAAAATCCTCCTTCTTAAATTATTCTATGCCATGTTTTCCCTAAAGAGATTTCAAATTGAGTTTACTTTGATGACTTTTTAAAAATTATGCTAAAACTGACATGTGACTTCCACCCAAGATAGAGGTATAGGTAGACACACTGTGCCTCCTCACACAACCAAAAAAGGGACAACAACAAATTTAAAAACAAAAAACAACCAGAAATGACAGAAAATTGAACTGTATGGAAGTCTGACAACCAAGGAGTTAAAGAAGACACATTCATTCAAACAGGTAGGAGGGGCAGAGATAGGCAGCCAGGCAGAGAGGACTACAGCAGGGCAGCAGCTGAAGGGCCAGGGTGAGTGAGGTGGCAGCTGGCAGAGCCGCAGTAGCACATTTGCGTGTGGATAAACTGGGAGGAACAACTGGGGAGCAAGACAGACCCCACTACCCAGGGTTCCAGTGTGGGGAAATAAAGCCTCAAAACCTCTGACTGAAAACACCTGTGGGGATTGTGGCAGCAGGAGAAATTCCCAGCCTCACAGGCGAGTTCGTTGGAGAGACCCACGGGGTGCTAGAATGTATGTATACAAACCCACGTACCTAGGAGTCTGCACCAGAAGGGTCCAATTTTCTTGTGTGTAGCAGAGGAAGTGACTGAAAGCTGGCAGAGAGCTGAGTAAGCAGTATTGTTCCCTCTTGGACCTCTCCCCCACATACAGCACCACAATGCAGCAACGTGGGTTACCCCAACACAGTGTGAATACCTAAGGTTCCTCCCCTTACTATGTAACTGGCACACCAAGACAAAAAAAAATGGCCCAAATGAAAGAACAGATCAAAATTCCAGAAAAAATACAACTGACAAAGAGATAGCCAACCTATCAGATGCACAGTTCAAAACACTGGTAATCAGGATGCTCACAGAAATGGTTAAGTATGGTCACAAAATAGAGGAAAAAGTAAAAACTATGAAAAGTGAAATAAAGGAAAATTTACAGGGAACCAACAATGATGGGAAGGAAACTGGTACTCAAAACTGGGACCAGAAGGAAGAAATAAACATTCAACCAAAAAAGAATGAAGAAACAAAAATTTTTAAAAATGAGGAGAGGCTTAGGAACCTCCAGGACAACTTTAAATGTCCCAACATCCAAATCAGGGGTGCCAGAAGGAGAAGAGGAAGAACAAGAAATGGGAAACATCTGAAAACATAATGAAGGAAAATTTCCCCAATCTGGCAAAGGAAATAGACTTCCAGGAAGTCCAGGAAGCTCAGAGAGTCCCAAAGAAGTTGGACCCAAGGAAGCACACAGCAAGGCACATCATAATTACATTAGCCAAGATTAAAGATAAGGAGAGAATCTTAGAAGCAGCAAGAGAAAAGGAGACAGCTACCTACAAAGGAGTTCCCATAAGACTATCAGCTGATTTCTCAAAAGAAACCTTGCAGGCAAGAAGGGGCTGGAAAGAAGTATTCAAAGTCATGAAAGGCAAGGACCTACATCCAAGATTACTCTATCCAGCAAAGCTATCATTTAGAATGGAAGGGCAGATAAAGTGCTTCCCAGATAAGGTCAAGTTAAAGGAGTTCATCATCACCAAGCCCTTATTATATGAAATGTTAAAGGGACTTATCAAAGAAATAGAAGATGATCAAAACTATGAACAGTAAAATGACAACAGATTCACAACTGTTAAAAACTGAACCTAAACAAAAACAAAAACAAGCTAAGCAAATAACTAGAACAGGATCAGAATCACTAAAATGGAGATCACCTGAAGGGTTATCAGCAGGGAGTGGGGGCAGGGAATGGGGGAACAGGTACAGGGAATAAGTAGCATAAATGGTAGGTACAAAGTAGACAGGGGGAATTTAAGAATAGTATAGAAAATGGAGAAGCTGAAGAACTCGTATGTACGACTCATGGACATGAACTAAGGGGGCAGCAGAAATATGGGTGGGAGGTGAGGTGTAGGGTGGAGAGAAATAATGGAGGGAAAATGGGACAACTGTAATAGCATAATCAATAAAATATATTTTAAAAAATATGCTAAAGCCAGGGAGATAATTAGGGCCATTGCAGGATGCTGTAATACCAGGATTTGGAATTATTGATTCCATAATTCCAGACCTCAGCTCTGCCTATTCAACTAAACTTTCAGAATCTGAAGTTCTTTCTTCATTATTCAAAAAACAACTTCATTGAGATGTTTTACATATAGGGGTTGTATATGTTGACAATGTACAACTTGATGTTGATTTCTAGATATAACATTGAAAAGATCACCATAATGAAGTTAACTATCTTATGTCACCTCTAGTCACCTCGTATGTGTGTGTGTGTTTTGAAAAGACTTAAGATCTATCCCC
Source organism: Micronycteris hirsuta (assembly GCA_004026765.1). Lineage (NCBI taxonomy): Eukaryota > Metazoa > Chordata > Mammalia > Chiroptera > Phyllostomidae > Micronycteris > Micronycteris hirsuta. Next base: position 17,126 of record PVJI01009950.1, on the reverse strand, counting down.
TTAGAAATTTAAAGTATTTAGTACAATATTAATTATTGCCACCATGCTATACTTTAGGTCTCAAAAGTTTGTTTAGACCACATAACTGAATTTTTGTGCCCTGTGACCAATATCTGCTTATTTCCTCTCTCTCCCACACTCTAGCAACAGTCCTTCTACTGTCTGATTTTGAGTTCACCATTTTTAGATTTCATATATAAGTGGAATCATGGTGTATTTTTCTCTCTGTGTCTGGCTTATTTCACTTAGCATAATGTCTTCCAGGTTCATCCATGTTATTGCAAATAGTAGGATTTCCTTTGAACAGATTATGTCTAGGTACAAAAACAAAATAACAATCTTTGCTATCTTCTAGGGTCAGTGAATCTCAGACTCATTTAATGGTAGAATTGCAAAGGATTTTAGAAATCATCTAATTCAGGCCTTGTCTTTTAAAAACAAAAACATTAAGAGTAGGGGTAGTGGGGTAGCTGCAAGAGATTAGCCAAAGAACACACATGCATGTATGCATAACCCACGGACACAGACACTAATGTGGTGAAGGCAGTGGGGAGGAAGGCAGTGGAGAGAAACAAAGGGGGGAACAAATGGGGGATATCTGTAACAGTGTTAACAATAAAAAAAAGTTAAGATTCAGGGTGGTGAGGTAATTTACCCAGGGTTACATAACTACTTACCAATGGCACTAGAAGTAAAATTCAGGACTTTTGACATACAAACTAAATTCAGATCAAGTTGATTTAGCAGTTGTGTAGCTCTCCAGAGGTGCCTTAATCTAGGTGTCTAATAAATAAGGTGGAGTGGCTTAGCCAAAATCCCTGGGAATACATTACTCTTTATTACTAAAAATAATATTGACCTTCTTACATATCATCTTCTGAATTATTGCTAACTGGCTAGCAACTTCATTTTGACAAATGAAGTTGCTAGCACACACGAAATACACTGATAAAAGAACTAATGCCATCCACTAAATAAATTTTCTACAGTACTTTTGAAATGGAAACAAGATCTTCTAGTATCAGCATTGGAGAGTATTTATTAGGCACCTATCTATACCTGATATAGTTTGCAAATTGTATACATTAAAATGACAGATATATTCTGATTTTTCTATTTCTGTGGCATAACTATGAAAGGGAATAAAGTTAATGGAATGACAGCTATTAAGTTTAATTACATAAATAGCATATTAATTGCATGTAACAAAGGGATTACATTGCAAAAGGTTAACAAAGAAGAATCAAGTCAATTGTTTAGATCAGTGGTTCCAAGACTTTTGAATTTCAAAGACTAGGGAAATTTCTCTCCAAAATTTTGAAAACAAAATTCAAGGACAGCTAAATTTTATTTTGACAAATAATAAAAAAATTAAAGAAATTTTTTCTACCAGTTCCATTAGTATATAAGAATCAGGATATTTTAATATTTTAAAAGTGTGAGAACATAATTTTAGTTTAAAGGATAAGGCTTCCTCCAAAAATGGTAGTTTCAGCTGGTACCTTTATACCAGTAGGCATATATGGGGGTGTGTGTGCACCTTACATTTATCACTTTTCTACAGATGGTACAAACTGTGTAACAGCAATGTCAATCTAAGGATTGGTATTTGGGAATATTTAGTAGTTGTTCTATAGAATCAACAGGTATTTGTATCCTATTTTGAAGCTAGGGAAGGATTAAAGGAAAAGAAGAAAATGCAGGACAGCCAGGTACATTTTGAAGTATAGGTATAGCCTAGAAGAAGTCTTAGGCACAGAGATGTAATTATTCAATGAAGAAAGCTTTGGGGAATTACATATAAAGAAACAGTAGAACGTGCATAGGAAATGAGATGGCTGAGGAAAACCTTTGGATCTTCTAATTAATTTAAATTTGTGGGAATTTATAACTTCTAAATTTTTAATCATGTTCAGAGTAAATAATGAAGAGCATCGATTCAAAAAGGGAAGGGAAAAGCATGGATAAAATGGTTTTCCTGAGTAAGTACCTCGAATTTCTTCCCTGTGAAAATGTTCTATTTGAAATAAATATATACCTATCAAGCTTCAAGGTAAATGCACCAAGTCTCTTTAATAGTTTGTCCTTTGCAGACATGTCTTTCCTACTAAGAAAATGTTATTTAAAAATTCATAATATAGAAAATAGCAAACAGTTATTATGAACTAACCCTGGAACACCTCATCTGGGAACAGCAAGGCCAAGCTATATCAGGAGCAGAGATCCCCCTTTAAGCCAGGAAATCATTTCCAAACTACCTTCCCTCTAAGGTATGGCTGTTGGGGTGTGGGAGAGTTTTTGGAGGGTTTTTCTTCCCTTCAGATGGCCAGTAGCTGCTCTCATGCTCTGATTTGGAGGATGAGGCTTTGGAAAATCATGATTAGAGGTTTTCTTGTTGAGAGGCCATCCTTTTCTTCAGCGACATCACAGAACACCCATGTTAATCTGTGATTGGAATTTCAAATTAGAAGTTGGGAATCCTTTTCCTGCAAAGACAATATTACTGATGATAGTCATATCCTCGAGTGGAATAGAAAGGATCATCTTAACTTTCTATACAACCTCAGTGCCAGGTCCAATCATTTATCAAGCCCCTACCAGGTGCTAATCACAATTTTGGATCAACAATGGGCCTTTCTTAACTGTACTTTAACTCTGTGACCATGACTTGTGATTATTTGTTCTAACTTGCTATTGGCCCATTATTAATTCTCCATTAAGATTCCTCTAAGTAGCCTCATTTGTACTCTTACTGTAAATGAGTGTGACCAATTAGTCATAGTTCTCTGTTTATAAAATACTTACTAATAAAATCAAATATTTTATATACCCACTTCAGATTGCAAGAGATTCCATTTTACTTTTTTCTTCAATTGTATCTTACCTATAAGCAATTTAAGGACCTGTTTTTTTCTTTATTTCAAGTAATTAAACTAGGGATTTATACTAGACCCCAAAATATAGTTCAAAGAAAATAATTTACACTACTACCTTTACTATTTGATAATGGAAACGACCTAACTAATGAATATAAAACAAGTTGCCTGGGCCAGATACTCCATCCTTCTTATCAGGAGATCTTTGGATTCAGGAGATCTTTGGATCTTTGGATCTCTCTAAGGAGATCACAGCAGGGGGACCAGGTAGCTGGAGAAAGTTGAAGAGAAGCAGGGAAACAAACGAAAATACTCTTCCGTTACAGAAAGCATCTTTACCTTCTTTTCTATTTCTAACTTGTTTTTGATAGTAAGTAGATATGTTATTAATCTGAAAAATGGTGTACTTTAGCATAAGGTAACAGGTCAGGGAGGCAGTGAGGTGAGATGACAACGGGTTGAGATGTCACACGGGAAGTGTGGATCGTGACCGATAAGTTGCTTTTGTCCAGCACAGGGGTGAGTGTCCACACTCTGGACCGTACCTTCTGGGTTTGAATCTCAGCTCTATCACCACCCGGTTGCTGTAAGCAAGTCATTCACCTCCTTCCCGCTTTAGATCTCTCGTCTCTAAGATGGAGATAGTAACAGTCTCCCTTCAGAAGGCTGTCATGAGGATGAAGTGACATATACCCAGAGCTGTTGAAATGAGACCTGGCACTTTTAAGTGTTTGCTGCTCCTAGGGAGCAGTGTTCTCTGAAGCAGAGTCTACTCCTCAGAGACTGACAATCCAAACATCTACTTATGTTTATTTTTATCTTAGCCCTTTAGGGTTCCTACTTTGTATATATTTTGTAACATAATATTTATGAATATGCAATATACATATGCATTTCATAAATATTTCATATACACATACTGAAGGTATATAATTTTTTTTACAGTCATAAAGATTGGGAGGCCACTGATATGGTAGTCTCCTTGTTTTGTTTTGAAAGTTAATTTTAATTAGTTCTACTTAGGAAGAATCTTTATGCATAGCAAGTGATATTTTGCATTGAGGCTAGGGTCAAACTCATTGGAGTAGGAATATATTGCTTTTAGGGCTAAATTAAAAATGCCATTAGATTTACTCAAAGTTTCCCTTTTCTTCCTTTAACTCGTTTTTTCAGACTGTCCCTCAGTAGAACATAATTTTTAATTTTTATGAACATTCAAAGTAATTCGTATTGGTGCATTTCTTGAAGACAAGAAACCATTCTGGGTATTAAGTATAGATTTAGAAAGACTTCATTTGGGCATTTGTAAACTACTCTTAACTCCTTTCTACTTCCTTTTCATTTGGGTTTTCTTCTATGCACTAATATATTAATTCCCCAAATTATCTCCTGAAAAGTCTAACAACAGGACTATAAAGGAATCATTAGCTAGGTGAATGTTGTTAGACACTTTAAAAATCTGCTTCAAAAAGTATGTCCCTCTATGACCAAAACTGTTTTGTTACAACTAAAAACAAGTCTGTGGCATTAAACTTGGATTGAAAAATTAGCAACAAGCTTTTGAAAACATCACTGTGGCTACAGAACAAATATATGAAATAATTATTACTTTCAAAAAGTTCTAGAGAGACTTGTTCTCAAAAGATGTCATTATATAAATGATCTTTGGAGGGCCTCAGAGCTCATGATAAAACTACCAAATTGCTTATGAGGAGGCAAACAACAGCTCTGCTGAGCTCTGAGTGTAACAGGCTTAGAAAAGCACATCTATGGCGTGGTCCACCTACACAAATTCAGCTCCTACGGGAACACAGAAAACGCTTCGGAATTCATTAGCATGCAGTATTTACTCAAAAGCTGCAAAAACATTGTGTTTGCATAATTTTATCAATTGTCAATAGCAATGCTTGCCAACATTTATATCTTTTTTGAGATGCAAAATTAAGAGAAGGAAGAAAGTTCGTATCAATATTAATACTGAACTCATTTGAAAAATGACATTTTAAAGTAATGCTTCTGGCTCCACATTCACAATGGTATTTAAAGGCTAAACATAATCTTGGTGATGGAAACATTTTTTTTAGCAAATCTTGTTTATCAGCCACCTTACAGTTTTGAAATATGTAAACTATTTTTTCCATTTCACAAAAGAGCTACTTCCTCAAAATTCTATTGAAATTTGGGATGAGCTGGATGTAATCAGAACAAGAGCAGTAATAAGACAAAAATTACAATGTGTTAAACATTTTTATGAACAATTGTGTTGGTGCAAAGCATATTAGTTTTAAAAACTCAATGTTTGGGGAACAGCTGGTGTGGGCTGAACATGGAAACAACTGTTATAAAACAAATGTTAAGGGATTGCTGTAAACAAAACTCCATTTATTTATAGTATGTTTTAATTCTCTTTCTTTCTATTCTCAATCTCTCACTTCTCTATCTGTATCCATCCTGGACAATAGAATCGCAATGATAAAAGATTCCACTATGTAGCTGTGTGTGTGTGTGTGTGTGTGTGTGTGCGCGCTAGAGGGGGGGCAACGTTACTACACACATACACACATAAGTACATATGTAATATAAAATATATCAGTGCATGTCTATAGATCTAGTTTTCTGTTTTCTTGATCTTTTGTGCTCAAAAACTGTAAAAATGGAATACTGATGATACTGTGGCTATGACTCACTAGTTTACCCACATTCTTCCTAACCAACCATCTTTTTGTTTTTTTCAACTTTCAATGCATTGTGGTACACGGCCACAAGGCCTTATACTGCTCAAAACCAACCACATTCACACATGACTGAAGCAGTTTGGAACTTGAAAATTTAGCCTAAATAGATATGAGAAGGATACACTTGAAATGGACAAGTACCTTGGGCTTCACCTCTCTCTTTATAGAGTAGATCTATAAGAATTTCTAGCAACATCAAGAACCTAACACCTTCTTTTTCTTTTTCCTGGTCTGTGTGAAGCCACTCCTGCTCAGCTGTTGAGTACAAAAGGAACTCAGGGATAAGTGTCAATTTTTTCACTTTTAATGTTGTTGCTCTTGCATGCTTTCCTAAATGATTATGATTATACGGTTTAATTAAGAGAAAATGACAAGATTGTTGATAAAATAATCTAATGAAAGCTTCTTATGCAATTATTCCTTAGCACATAAATTTCTCGAGGGTGGAGGGATGTTTTAAGTGCTGTTTATTTTCTCCCTGATTGGAAACTTCTGTAACATACCTCTGTTTCCTAGAAGATACTACATCACCGTGGCCTGATTCTTGTTACATTTCTCATCTCACACAAGCATAGGGATCAGTGTGGCCCAGTATTTAATGAAAGAAAAAGGAAACTAACATTTATTTTTCTAGGCTACTTACATAATTATGTAATTTAATCCATGCTCACAATCATCTTGGTTTGCTGCTAAGGAAACTAGGCTTCTGAAAGGATAAACAGCCTGAAGTCTCAAGGTGAGGATATAGGGAATTGGTATCATTCCCAAAGCCGTATTTTTTCATCATGTGGAAAGTATATTTGGAATTCAGAAAAATAGGGATAGGGAAAGTTCTCAAAAAAGTCAGTGGGAGGAAAACAGAATACAAAGGGTTTTATAAAGATTGACCAATATTGAGAAAATCATGTTTCACACAAATATAATTATTTGCAAATGGTAATTTTTAGTTACGTACTTTGTCCTCTCAGTTTGCTGTTCAATTAAACTAATCCAGAAACTTAAAAGTGATGAAGAAGGATTTTTTTATTCAAAGTTAAATTATTAAAAATAATTATTTACATTCCTCATACTGTATATAAATCTATGACTGGAAGCCTTCAGGATTCACAATGAACATCAAACTACCTACATTACATTATGCTTTGACTTCCCTTAGTATTGCTCAACTGACTGCCGCTCTGTGGCAAGAGCATGTGGTGAGCTGATGATGCATCTGTGCCCTTCAGCGCCCTGACCAAAGCATCTGGCTCGGGTGCTCTGGAGGAGCAATGTGGCCCCAGAGCTCCGATGGAGACCATGCAGACCTGGAGGCTTCAGAACGGCTCTTAGTGGCTGCTTCAATGGCTCCCAACAGTCAGCATGGAAGATGATGCCCAGAAGAATGTGGGAATTTTTTTAATGGAGGGGAGTATATGGAAAAGTAGTTGGCATACATATGTATCTTTGTGACTAATCTGTACCCAACTGCCAATTTCATAGGAATCAATATACATCAATCTGAATTGAAAACAAAGCAATGCAGAAACATAATTTTCCCAAGTAATGACACATTTCTAATACTCAAGTATATACAGAGTTGGGGAGGGGACACTTATTTTATTTAGTTTTTTCCTTTTTAGTGAATTTATTGGTGTGATACTGGTTAACAAAATTAAACAGGTTTCAGATACATATCTCCACAACACATTATCTGTACACTGTACTGTGTGTTCACCACCCCAAGTCAAGTCTCCTTCCATCACCATTTATCCCCCTGTACCCTTTTTCACCTCCTCCTACTTCCTTCTCTCTGTAGCCCCCATCCTCAATCACCACACTGTTGTCCATGAGTTTTCCTCTCTTTTTTTTTTTTTTTCTTGCTAAATCCGTCCACTACCTCCCCTCACCAGCACAGGCTGTTCTTTATAAGTCTCTATTTTCATTGTTAGTTCAGTTTGTTCATTAGATTCCACGTATGAGTGAAATCTCTGGCTTATTTCACATAGCATAATGCTCTGCAGGGCCATCCATGCTGTCTCAAAGAGAAAAACCACAATGAACTATCACCTCATACCTGTCAGAATGGCTGTCATCAATAAATCATCAAACGACAAGTGCTGGTGAGGTTGTGGAGAAAGGAAAACCCTTTTGCACTGTTGGTGGGAATGCAGGCTGGTGCAGCCATTGTGGGGAGTAGGGGCCTTATTTTAAAGTCATGCTGACAGCTCTGAGGGGAGGGATTGAGCAAGAAGGAAAAATGACTCATGGACACGGACAACAGTGTGGTGATTGTGGGCGGGGCGGGGGGTGGATAGAAGGAGGTGAGAGGAGGAGGTAGAGGAGGGTATGGAGGGGATAAATGGTAATGGAAAAATATAATAAAGTCCACAATAAAGAGGGAGGAGCCCAATCAAATGGGTGTGATAATCTACAGTGTACCAGAGTTTGATATAGAATTCATAGGTATACACTTGATTTTAATTACCAACTTGAAAATAGTTTAAAATATATTTTTAGGAAACAAATTTTTGAACAGCTCCTGAAGCACTACCACAGAACTCTAGTGTTCTGAGGGACATAATTTGAAGACTACTGATTTAAAGCATAATTTTCTTCCTGGAAATTCTCTACAACTATTGAACACGGAGGTAAACACTTCATTTACTCTAAGCAAACAGGTCATCTGTGCTTGTTCATCTGCTTTTCCAAATCGTCAGAGGCTCTCCTGCTGCTTTTGTTGACATTAGTAATAGCCCAGTGGGAAGGAAACTTTATGGAGAGAAATGCCAAATATTTCCTTCTAAAAACTGGAAGGAGGAAAGATAAAAGAGGGGACTACATGTGAGTAGATAAAGTGTTCTTGAATGATTTAAATACAAAATTGCATTAACTTTTTTCCATTTCTGAACTCAACCTCTCCAAATTGTTTTGGCTATAATAGAAAAGATTACAATAAAAATGTACCAAATAAATTGCAGTATGTCCAACTCTATTAGTGGTTATAAAAAGGTTATTGCATTCAGCCCTGGCTGGTGTAGCTCAGTGGATTGAGCGCGGGCTGGGAAACAAAGGGTCCCGGTTCGATTCCCAGTCAGGGCACATGCCTGGGTTGCAGGCCAGGTCCCCAGCAAGGGCCATGTGAGAGGCAACCATACATTGCTGTTTCTCTCCCTCTCTTCCTCCTTCTCTCTAAAAATAAATAAATAAAATCTTTAAAAAAAAAAGGTTATTGCATTCAATTAGGTGATAATTCAGTCACATGCATCTATGTTTCTGTGAATTCCACTTTAATTTTTACTATATTATAAAAAAATTAATAGAACAACTTGAATAAAATATTAACTAGAAAAATATGTCCACTTTCAGATTAGATATCCATGGTACATCCTGACACGCCTATTTAACAATATTTACTTAATATATTAATCTAAAAATACATGATTTTCTTCAATTTACCTTCTAAATGAAAGAAGTCACCAAAAAGAAACAAAAACTATCTATAAAGGAAATGAAATGAAATAGAATGTTGCTCACTTAATAGTATGTTTAGATTCAGCTCTATCATCCACATCAGTGATTTTCAACCTTTTTCATCTCATGGCACACATAAACTAATTACTAAAATTCCGTGGCACACGAAAAATATCTATTTTTGTCCTAACTGATAAAAATAGGTATAATTTTGATTCATTCACACTGGGCAGCTATTGTGCTGGCTGTTGTCATTTTTTTTATTTGACAATCTAAGGGGAAAGAGGTCAGTGCCCCTGACTAAATAGTCAGGTATTGCATGTTTTAAGAATTCTTATGACACACTAGTTGAAAATCACTAATCTACATCATCTGTATCTCTGCACTGGAGTTCATCTTTGCATCTTTTTGGTGATTTGTATATTGATAATTTATGGTCAGGTCAATGATTCAAAGTTATTTCAGTCTATTTAACCACCCAAGATAGATTCAAGTGGCTTCACTTGTTATGTTCTTACTAGGGTATCCATGCTCTTTACATCTATACTCACCCATCCACTTCTGTATTTGTATAATGATAGTTTGTATTTTACTTACTATTCATGTTATTCTGCATCAGCAGAGCAGGGATTGGCAAACTTTCTCTAAGGGGCCAGATATGTACTTTAGGATTTGTGGCCACTGTCTCTGTCACAGCTACTCAATTAGATCTTTCAGCTCAAAAGCAGCCATAGCCAATGTGTAAATGACTGAATGTGGCTGTGACCCCATTAAACTTTATTTACAAAAATAGGTGGTGGGCAAGATTTGGTCCTTTATCTTTATTTGTATATATAATTCAAATTCATCATTTATAAGTTGTATATGTATGTATGTAACCAAATCCTATTGAAGGATATTTAGGTTATTCTCAATTTTTACTCTTATAGACTGCTGCAATGGCTATCTTTGCATATATATATTTTAACTTGATCATTGCTTTATGATAAATTTACAGAATTTAAATTGTTGTGTCAAAAGTATGTATATTTAAATGTTAAATTATTACAAAATTGTTCATCAGAAGAGCCAGACCAATTTAGGCTCAAGTACACTGGATATGAATACTTGTTTTTCCATATCCTCCCCAATTCCTGTCCTTATTTATCTTTTAATTCTTTCTCAGCTTGCTTGGTAAAATATTGACTCCTCATAGCTTTTTTGAGTTTTTCCTATTCTTCGATATTTCACAATCTGGAGCATCTTTCCACTGGTTTATTGGTCATTTATTTACTCTTCTGTGAGTTATCTGTCTATGTAACCTGCCCTTTGGTATACTGACTTGTTAATTTTTTTGTTATTGATTAATAAAAATTCTTTAAATAATAAAGAGATTAACATTTTGATCCTTATGTGTGTTACAAAAGGAATTCACCACTTTGTTGTCTGTTCTTGGCTTTCATGTTTTCCATGTAGAAGCCTTTACTTTTTTTTTATTACAGTTTACATTCAGTATTATTTTGTATTAGTTTTAGGTGTGCAGCATAGTGGTTAGATAATCATATACTTTGGTCCCCCTGATATTTTAAGTACCCACCTGGCCCCATACATGGTTATTACAAGGTAACTGACTTTATTCTCTATGCTGTAATTTACATCCCTTCTAACTGTTCTTAACTACCAATTTGTATTTCTTAATCCTTTCACCTTTTTACCCAGTCCCCCAACCCCTCTCCCCTTTGGTAATTAGTCTGTTTTACTTTTATTTTTTTAATTTTGATTTTTAAAATTTTTTATTTATTGGTTTTACAGACAGAAAGAAAAGGGGAGACAGAGAGAGAAACGGAGAGAGAGAAATACCTCTTTGTTGTCCCACTTATTTATGCATTCATTGGTTGTTTTTCTTTGTACATGCCCTGACTGGGAATCTAACCCACAACCTTGGCATATCCATATGATGCTCTAAACAACTGAGTTAGCCGGCCAGGGCTAGTTCACTTTTTAAAAAGCATTTTAATGTTAAAAATAAAAAAAAGCATTTTAATGTAGATCTATTCTTTTATTGCTTCTGAATTTGGAGTCCTGTTCACAAAAACATTTACTAACTCAAGATGTAAAAATTTTTTCCCGTCTTTACCTGTCATTAGTTATAGCATTTTCCATTTTGAATCTATAGTACATTTTAAAATAGTGTTTAGATTTTAGTTATTAGCATAAATTTCCATGTCTTGTTTTTTACCATTTTAAATCTCTCTTGCCTAAGTGTGGTTACTTACCCCTTCTTAAACTTATGCACTTGTTTTCTTCTCTTTTTTTTCTTTACCGATTTCCTCAAAGTTTGCCATGTTCTTTTTCTTTTCAGAAAAGCAACTCTTGACTTTTTAAACTCTTGTTTTCTGCTTTCTGACTTTGTTATTGCTTCTTCCTTTATGAATTTATCCCTCTACTTTCTTAACTTTCTGTTTCTTTTATATTGAGCTTTTCCTAGCTTGAATTGAGTGTTTTATTAAATTATGTTCAATAGTCCTTTGCTTATAGTAAAAGGAATATTTAAGTTTATTGGTCAATTATCTCATTGTTTTGCATATGTGACAATATCATTCGATTTGATGTCCAAAAACCTGGAAGGATTAAGCTCCCACACGTGACACTTTCACGGTTGTTTGCTCAGGTCTCACCATTAAGAGGGCATGGGTCTGTGTCTTAATTTGGGTGATTTGGGTGGCTGTTACACAGATGTACACATTTGTCAAAACTTGCAAACATATTTTTGGGAGCTGTGTATTTTACCATGTATAAAATATACTTCAGTAAAACTATTACCATGAAACCGAAATAAAATAAATGAGTGCATGGTGAGGAATGTTTGTAGCACAGCTCCCTAGCTTCCCTGGTGCCACAGAGGTGCACTGGAGGACCAGAGGAGGGCAACTTCACGCTTAGGCACCGGAAAACGACTGCCTTCCTCAGCCACTCTGCCCTGGCTGGCAGGTGCATAGCTGTAAAGCTTAGTCTCAGGTGTCCCTGATATTTTTACCTTGTCTTTGAGGCATAGGGATACTTACCAACCTAACAGGGTGCATCTTAATTTAGAGATATAGTGTAATCTCTGGATACTATTACTTGTGGTAGAATCCTAGCTCTTTTAGTATCCAGCTATGTAATCTTGGGAAAGTCATTTAGGCTCTCTATGCTTCAGTCTGCTTATATGTAAAATGGGAATACTAATACTATTTCCTTACTAGGGCTGTTGTGAAAACCAAATAAATTCATTCTTGGGATAGTGCTTAATATATAATTAGTACTAAATGTGTGTTTTAAAGTTTCTATTTAATACTACTCTCAAGTCCTGTAATTCAGTCAGCTGGGTTATTGTCTTGTTTGGGTTCATTGTCTTCGCACTTTCAACACATGGACCTCTACAATGGATGTGCAAAAGTTTTCCTTTAGTTTCACGACAAGTTGTTCTTCTTATTGATTTATTGTACTCAATTCTTGTGGATATATGAATTACATTTTTAAGTTGTCTCTTGTTTTATTCAGTAACCCTTTTTAGTTAAGTTGGTTTGCTCTGATTATTCTGCATGATCCTTACCACTAAATCAATTGTTGTTGTCGCTTTCGCCTGATTCCAGTGTTCTTCTCCCATACTGAGTGTGCCTTTCTGGTGTGGGCTCCCAATCAGAGTGCAGCTTCTGCTCACAGGCTTCTGCTCATAGTACTTCACTGTGGCCATAGTACTTCATTATGGTCATAGTAACTGTCCCGGCACGGAGCCCCAAGATGGACCAATCATAAGTCTTCCTTGGTACTTTTACCAACTAGCAGGAAGGCTCTTTGGCCTTTGAGTTATAAAACTGAAAGGGTTTGAGTCCAGAGTAATGAGCAACTATGCTCCCTACCATGAGGATTAAACCCATATGCAGCAGGAAAGGATGAATCCAAGATATTATTCTCAGCAGGGAAAATCCATGGAGAGATTCCTGTTGCTGTTCCAAAACCTTCTTCTGGTAATTATCACTTAAACCAGTTACACCCCTGAATTTTCTGTTTGTGTAAGCCTCTAAGTTATATACCCTTCTTTTTCTTTTCTTTTTTTTTCTTTTCCTTTGTTTTTGCTTAAACTAATTCAAACTGGATTTTTCTTAGAACACAGTGTCGTAACTTTTAGAATACCTCCTTTCAATCAGCCAATTTTCTTTATATGTTTGGTGATTTTAAAATGCTCTTCGTATTTATGAATGACAGGTTAGACATTACCCTCACTAGTCCTGTGAGGATGTGTGCCATGATGATCACTACACCCTGGATGTTTAACGTAGTATCTTATGTCATAAGATTATAAAGTGGTTGGGATTCTCCTCCAATGAAGCAGACAGAAGCTGCTTGCTCTAAAGCGTGGGTGAAGGGGTTACCAGACGGCTTTCTTTTGGGTGCAGTAGAGAGGACCAAGCTATCAGCTGCAGGTTCTTTTATGTCAGCAGCATTGGGAATGTATTAAAACTCAAAGGGAAAGTCAAACTATGCAGAATGACGAATTGAAAATTTAAAACGTTTATATGAAAATGATCTCTTCCAAGGAGTTAAACTGAGTCTTCCTAAATAAGGCTAGACAGACTTAATAAGTTAGGTTTTTTCCAAAAAATTGTAAAGGTCATTATCCCTTCTGTGAAAGTTAAATATGTGCTGTGTCTGATTGAACACGAACTCCTGAGCTCTCACCTGGACCTTTAGCACAAAAGGGAGTTGAACAATAGTTTATGAATTCATTAGAAATGACAGCAATGTTTCTATCAAACATCTCATCTGTTGTATCGATGAGTCATATCAGCAGAATGAAAACCTTCACCAGTTTGTATGCAAAACTTAGGAAAGCAACATACAGCAGCAGTTCATAACATGTACACAATCATCATCTGCTTTGTAAACCATTAGTTTTGGGCCTGAATACACTGTTTGGCAGATGCTTCTAGCCTTTTAGTTTTTAAACAACAGTTTTCACTTGCCAAAATTCTCCCGTCATTATCATGAACATAACATGAGGTGGAAGAATCTGGTCCAGGTAAGCTGGCAGTTCTTGTCTGCACCTTACAGAAAATCTTCCTTCATAACCCACCTTATCAGAAAGTGAGAAAAACTTAGATTGGTGCTTCGAGGTCTATTTCTGGTTTGAATTTCTTTTCTTCTTTGTTTTTTGTTTGTTTAATTTTTTTCAAGATGTAAAGTCTGTCCAGAAGGTATCCAGTCATGTAATGTGAAAAATAGAGACATTTATTGAAGAAGATACAAGAAGCATTGCACATAGGACAATGACACCTCAATCCCCTTCAAAGTAGGCACCTTGGGACCCCACACGGATCTCCCAATCACCATCAGCTGCCTCACTGTATTTTCCCTAAATTTCATCAATGGTCTGATATCTCTTCCCTTCAAAGGTGATTTTAGTGTTAGGAAAAGCCAAAAGTCACAGGGCACCAAATTTGGGCTGTAGGGGGCTGAGTCACCTGGGTGATTTAAAAAAAACCTCTGCATGAGATGTGACACATGAGTGGGTGCATTGTCATGATGAAGCTGCCAATCACCAGTTGCTCATAGCTGCAGCCTTCTGAATCACCTGAATAGTTTCCAAACAGGAATGTTCAAGCTTAACACAAAATTGGATGCAGATTTGTTGCTCTACTCACTCAGTCATTTCCAATGAGACAACCACACAGTACACATGCTTACTCAATGGTGTCTACCGCCCCCACTGACTAGTACAGTGAAGTCATCATTGTTCACACATGCACATTCCAGTCCTCTCTCCTTGGCTGCCAGGTTGTACAAACCATTCTCATTACATTAACAATGACTGGACTTTTTCTGGTCATACCACATAGATTTTTTTCAAAATATTGTCTAAATACCATTCTTAAATTTCCAAATAGTCCAACCACAGAAATACCCAAACTTAAGCAACTTACACATTATTATTTTGCTCCCTTATTGTACAAAACCCAAAAATTTAGAATGTCCAGAAAAATCTATTTAACTACAGTGGTATGTGTGAGGTACAGGACAAAGTCAGGAAAACCAAAGACCTGAAGCCTGTGGAGAGGGTCACACATCTACCATGAATGGGGTATAAATCCACCCTGAAATCTGGTGTGCTGGGCATTCTAGGGAAGATAAGACAAAAGCTATCTTTTTATGTACTGCCTTTCCCTAAGGCCTAACTCTGTAGAAAACTTGGCTCAGGAAAATGGAATAGCATGCACTTTTTAAAAAACTGGTTATGAGAATTGGTCTTGGAGAAAGCTGATTATGGTCCACTCAAACCAAAAGACAAGAGAAAAATCTCCAAAAAGTGCTAAAGAAGGTAGGGAGACAATTGGAATGGACAGATTCAAAGCTGGCAATTAAAGTATGATGAATGGTAGGGCCTGACCATGGTAGGCTTCTCAGTTAGACAAGACTCATATTTTCCTCATGTTTAGTCTCTTTCCGGACAAATGGTCCTTTTTTATAGTGCTATAAAACAAATTAGAAACAAGACTTCTGTTTTATAGAGTACGTAGTTAATTTCATCTGCTAACATGTTGATGTTTAATTGAGTTTCTAATAGTTAACTTTTCTTTACATCTGAGAAGGACATCATAATTCTATGTCCCTGGGACAGGTTATCCTGTGGCCAGTGCATTCATGCCACCCCACTGTCTGACAACTCCCACCCATAAATGCTTATACTCTCCTCAGTGCTACGTTGTCCTCGTTTAAGTGAAATCCTTTGTCTGTTTTTTGTTATTTTTTTTCTTTCCAGCTGTAGTTTTTGTAAAAGCCTTAAGGGTGTGACAGTAGGTAAATGAGTCACAAAGAGAATTGCTGGCCTTAAGTCTTAAATATATGAAAAATGATAGTTGAACCTCCTTTCAACCATATCTCCCCACTTCATGCCTTCAAAAAAAAAAAGAAAGAAAAACTTATTTTTCTTACAGGTTTATGTGTTTTAGATTTCCCCAGTGTTATTAATCTTCCTAGTTCAAGAGGTAACTCAAATTTTACATTCTTTTTATATAATATGTTTTCTTAAAATTTCTATTTATTGATATGAGAGAGACAGGAGGAGGGGGGAGAGGGGGAGAGAGGGAGAGAGATACTTTTGTTGTCCCATTTATTTATACATTCATTGGTTGGTTCTCTTATGTGCCCTGACCAGGGATCAAACTCATAACCTTGGTGTATTGGGATGATGTTCTAACCAACTGAGCTGAGTGACCCTGCCAGGTCACCTTTTTTCTAATCTCTTATTGTTTTTCACCATTCATGTGCAATTTTTTCAGGCCTGGTTATTTGGAGAACACAGACAGAAAACAGTTAAATACAGTGCTCTATAGTTCCTAAAATGTAAGTAACCAAGTCCCAAGACATTTAAATAGAGAGAAAAACAAATGCCTTACATGAACTATAAATATATTCAGATGCAAAGGAGATTTATTGCAAACATTTGTTTTTATTCTTTCTGTAGATCATTTGCTTGGTCTTGATTCAACTTAATGTATATATTTTTATTTCATATTTCCATAATGAAAATTTGATTAAGGACATCTGTGATGTGTAAGTCTATAGGTTCTATCTCTTTGTGTTCATCTCTATTTATCAATGGGAAATGGTCACATAGCATCATCATGAGCAAGTGATTACAACCTAATTTTTCATAAGCATTCTTCTTCTTGCCCATGTCTTTCATTGTACAGAGTTTATCTGCTAGGCTAGATTATTCACATTTTTCATTAATAGGCTATTCAACGAGACATTACATGTACTCAGATTATAAGGATTTTTTAAATCTATAAAAATATAAATTATACCCTAGAATATATTAAAGTATCTAGTTTAAAGGTCATATAAAAGTAATTTTAATTTATTTATATGAAAGGCTTACCATTAAAGGCATATTGCTAGTTATCAATTATTATTTTTTTATTTAATTAATTTTTTTGTTTAATTACAGTTATTTGCAGCCTCTCCCCTCCCCCCTCCCTTCCCCTCCCGCCCCACCCCCCCAACCTCCCTCCTCCCCCTTAGTTCTGTCCATGTGTCCTCTACA
>PVJI01009949.1:0-57228 GCA_004026765.1 Micronycteris hirsuta | reverse complement strand
TTTAAGAAAAAGAAGATCAAAACTATGAACATTAAAATGGCAATAAATTCACAACTATCAACAATTGAATCTAAAACACAAACTAAGCAAACAAGCAGAACAGAATCATAGATATGGAGATCATTTGGAGGGCGATCAGTTGGGAGGGGGAAGGGGAGAATAAGGGAAAAGGTGCAGGGATGAAGAAGAACAAATTGGGATTCGGCGGCAGTCACAGAGCAGATCGGACTCTCCTCTCATTCGTGCGCCTCCCTCGGCTTCCTCAGCAACCATGTCTGATAAACCCGATATGGCCGAGATTGAGAAATTCGATAAGTCGAAATTGAAGAAGACAGAAACGCAAGAGAAAAATCCACTGCCTTCCAAAGAAACGACTGAACAGGAGAAACAAGCAGGTGAATCGTAATGAGGCCTGCGCCGCCAATATGCACTGTACATTCCACAAGCATTGCCTTCTTATTTTACTTCTTTTAGCTGTTTAACTTTGTAAGCTGCAAAGAGGCTGGATCAGTTTAAATGACTGTGCTGCCCCTTTTCACATCAGAACTACTGACAATGAAGGCCGCACCTGCCTCTCCCATCTGCCTCTCTAGCTGGCAGGGAAGGAAAAGAACTTGCATGTTGGTGAAGGAAGAAGCTGGGTGGGACGACAGTGAGATCTAGATTAAAACCAAGCTGGTCCAAGGTGTCCTGCAGGCTGTAAAATGCAGTTTAATCAGAGTGCCACTTTTTTTTTTGTTAAAATGATTTTAATTATTGGAATGCACAATTTTTTTAATATGCAAATAAAAAGTTTTAAAACCTGGGCCCTGGCTGGTGAAGCTCAGTGGATTGAGCGCGGGCTGGGAACCAGAGGGTCCCGGTTCGATTCCCCGTCAGGGCACATGCCTGGGTTGCGGGCCGGCTCCCCAGTGAGGGCCATGCGAGAGGCAACCATACATTGCTGTTTCTCTCTCTCTCTGTCTCCCTCCCTTCCCCTCTCTCTAAAATAAATAAATACAAAAAAAAAACTTAAAAAAAAAAAGTTTTAAAACCTGGGGAAAAAAAAAAAAAGAAGAACAAATTGGTAGGTATAAAATAGGGTAATGTTAAGAACAGTATAGGAAATGGAGTAGTCATAGAACTTGTATGTATGACTCATGGACGTGAACTAAGAAGGGGAATAGCCAGAGGGAACGTGGGGTACTGGGTGGATGGAGGCAAAGGGGGAAAAATTGGGATAACTGTATAATAGCATAATTAATACCAAGAGATATAATCTCTTAAAAGATAGAAATGGGAGAGGAGGAGATACCAAAAAAACACTAACTATAATTTAGAATACCGAAAGCAAATCGGTAAATGGTAAGCTGTCAAGTGCCTGCTAAGATCCTAAAGAAAGGCACCAAGCCAAGTAAGCCTCTTTATGCGACAGAACCTCCAAAAAGCTCAGTAATTAGAGGTATCAGGTATGTATGAAAGGATGGGGAATGGCGCTGAGGATGTACATGAGATTCCTCCTCTTCTGTGGAAGACTTAGCACCAACGGCGGAGGTGAGGATATCATGCATGGCTAAGGGAGAAATGAGGCACCTCCCTCAAAAAATTCCCACACCCTTCCCGCTCCAGACCCTCTTTCCTACTGAGTAAGCAGAATGCCAGCTGCTATCCTTCTATCTTCTCACCCACCCCCTACGCAAGAGATGGGAGGATTCCAGTCTAGGGAAACTGTTAAGCCTAGGAGAGAAGACCACAGATACTACCAATTGGTTGTTGTAATCGGCAAGCTCTTCCAACCACTCATCCATGGGGAAGCCCACTGTTCTCCATGTCCCACTAAGAATCAGAGGATCCAAACAGCTCACATATGCAGAAACCGCCCAGAACGATCAGATGGATACCTGAGGAAAACTTCTAATACAACAGCAACCAAAACAGGAAAAAAGAAACTTGGAGAAACAGACTCACACTGGGAATAGAAGAATGTAAGAGGTACAAGAGGTAAGAGATAATACTGCAATGTGAAATAAGAGATGCTATAAATATTTAAACATGCAAAGAATAAGACCAAACACTCAGATTTAAAATGTTACTAGAGACAAAAATTTAATACTGACGAAATACCTGGCACAAGGACAAAGAGCAGACAATAAAATTCCAGAACCCTGAAACATCGGCTCTCAAGTTCCATAGGGAAAGGACAGGCCCCGTAAGAACAGGCAACCAGAAGAGCACTGAACTTCTCAACAGCAATCCTGAAAAACCGATGAAAACGGAGACTTCAAATGGTCTGAGGAAAATGACTTCTAACTTATAACTTATAATTATAACCTTTAAGTCAGCAAAACCACCAAGCACCAGGATAGTC
This sequence comes from Micronycteris hirsuta, assembly GCA_004026765.1. Taxonomy (NCBI): domain Eukaryota; kingdom Metazoa; phylum Chordata; class Mammalia; order Chiroptera; family Phyllostomidae; genus Micronycteris; species Micronycteris hirsuta. Next base: position 54,881 of record PVJI01009949.1, on the reverse strand, counting down.
ACACAGGTTCAAAGATATGTACAGACATGCATTCTCAATAAGATACCAGGAGGAGGAGGAAAACAGGGATCCAACACAGATCAGAGAAGGCTTTCCAGGAGGTCTTAAAATAAACTGACCAGACTAGAGTAGCAGGCTAGGGGACCCCAAGAGAGAGGTCTCCAAGTAAAAAGATCAAACCAATAGATTGCTGATGTATTTATACGTACTGGGAAGGAGTTTGGGGACAACCTCTCGCAAATTCACGCAAAAGCAAACAAGCAAAATGATACAGAAGGATGATAATCATAGTGGTCTACATGGATCACACTTGTACAGTATTTTTATGGTTATAACAATGCTACCCTAGACACTGACTGAACCAAAAACCAATGACTTTATTAGGGGCAAAGATATATGAATATAGGGAAAACAGCGACTAACAATAGAAAAGAGAATAAATCCGTATCTACAACAGCAAGTCAGTAAACATTCTGCAAAACTGAAATAAGCTAGAAATAGCAGTTTAAGTACATATCTAAAAATATGGAGGTAAATACCAGATGAAACCACTAAAAAGTTGGAAACAATGGCACTTGGAGTGGGAAGGAGTGTAGAGGACTTAAAGCACTGTATGTGACACCTTGTCAATTACATGCATTATTTTGATTAAATATATGTATATATTTCAAATTAAAAACACCTATACAACAAAAGAACTCCAAGGGGGGGAAATTCTTTTCCTAAAAGGAAAACTGTTACAAGAAAAATTTTCCTAAATGGATAATGAAGCCAGACCTCAATCTACATGTAACTCTGACATGCAACTTAAAATCTGCCATGTCTATCATAATTTCATAATGTACTGGAATCTGTAAGTCACATGATTGCTAGGCAGCTTTTGGTTAAGGTCAAGCACAAGAAATTGAAGAAATACAGAATGTGGAAACCAGTTCTTAATTTACTCAATTGGACATTACCATATTTTGCTGTGTATAATGTGTACTTTTTCCGCTCAAATTTTTGAGGGAAAACTTAAGGATGCACATTATACATAGGTAGTGCCTGAAACACCTTGTTATCTGTTCTTGTGTTTTGTAATTATGTTACATAAAATTTCTTGTACCGTAATACATTAAAAAATAAATGCTAAAATTCCTTTATAATAGAAAAAACACGTAGGCTGTGAACCAAAGGGCCGCTGATTCGATTCCCAGTCAGGGCACATGCCTGGGTTGAAGTCCAGGTCCCCAGTAGGGAGCATGCAACAGGCAACCACACATTGATGTTTCTCTCTCTTTCTCCTTCCTCTCTAAAAAAAATAATAATAAATAAAATCTTTGAAAAAAATAAAAAAAGAAAAACAAGTATCTAAATACAAATGAATAAAAAACTGAATTGAAAAATTAAAACAAAAGACTTTTTTCCTGAAAGTTTGGGCCAAAAATGTGGGTGTGCAGTATACACGGGAGCGCATTATACACAGTGAAATGCTGTACTGTAGTCAGACTAATAGAAGGAATCCACAAACTTTTCTGTAAAGGGCCAGACAGTACATAACTTGTGCCCAGTGGTCTCTTCCACATTCTTCATTTTTCACAAGCTTGTATATAAAAATCAGTCTTCCTTCACACCAATAATATAAGAACAAGCCACAGGCTGCCTTGGGCCCACAGGAAGTAGTTTGTCAGCCTCTGAATTGGAGGAGGTACAGGCTCAGTGTTGTAGTATTTCATGATCCCTCCCCTGCAGCATTTCTTATGCGGTCATAATACCACCACAAAGTTAGGTTTAAGATAATGGCTTACAGTCTACCTACATCTTGGTAACATTTATAAAATGACACCTATTTCAATGACTCGTGTGCTTCTTTTGCATCATGTCATCCAAAGTTAGTATTTTAAGGGCACAGCAAAATGTGTATTACTTGTGTTTATTAAACAAAGAGCCCTTATCTTGTCGGAGGTAAACACTGAACTACTGTGGAAGAAACGATACAGCAGCTGAGGTGTGCATCAGAATCACCGGGGCAAGGGGAAGAATGCTGCAGGGGTAGCGAACAGCACCTGTGGAAATCAGGTGATGGGTACATGGGAGTTCATTAATACTATTCTTTCCACTTTTGCGTTGTATGTTTAAAATTTTCATAATAAAACTTTTTCTTTTAAATTCAGGACAAAAAAGAAATACACCAACAAAAGTAAACATATATGTGGGGATAAAAAAGCTGAATAAACATTATATTATCCTCAGGGGGAATAAAGTATAATAAACTCCAGTCTTTTTAATGTTGCAATTAGATTTTTGGACAACCTGGATGTTTCCAAACAAGATGACATAAAGGCTTATTTTCTTAGTAAGATTAGACAGAGTGAGCCCCTAAGCACTGCTGAATGTACCACAACACACAATGCTAAGTAACTATAAGATATTTAAAATTGCATACATGGCAAAAGGAAATTCTAATTACTACCAGTTCTCCTTCCACAGGAAAATTATTTCATTTTTGGATGATTCTTTCCATGTATCTTGAACAAATATAGCTCCAGGTTACAATACCAGAAAAGATAATATTATAAACTGGATCTGATTAGCCCACAGAAACCATGTTTAAAAAGAATTATATCCAGAGTAAGGTCCTAAAATAACTTATCATAGAAATGACCACAATCACTATATTTAACAAACTACCCCTTGAAACAGGGGTACATACAATATTCATTAAAATAGGTAAATATAACAGATCAAGATTACCGACTGCACTAAAATGTATTTTATTAAGTTATGCTGTTCAATGTGTAACTTGTAATTTCTGTTTTTCTGGTAAACAAAGGCATTGATGATAAAGTTGGAAGCTTTCTGAGACTGACAATATCATCTCATTACTCTCAGCAACATCACATAAACCTGTGAGCGCGCTCCATACAGCTGGCATGAGCTCTGCTTTCCCCGTGTGTGGCTTTCAGGGTCAGAGGTCTCAAAGCTTTGGCTGACCAACAGATATAACACAGTGTACAGTGTGCTATAACATGGCATGCAAAACTAAGTATTTTCATATTGGTCACAATTCTTAACTGAAGTTTTATATTTGTTGCCCTCACATTAAAAAACAACAACAGATTTTTAAATGCGTTCTAACAGTTTTCAGAGACTAGAATGAAAATCTTTTCACAAACAGAAATTAGACCTCCCTAAATGAAGCAAATGTATCAAATATTAAATTACTGTATTAAAATTTCCCGATGGGTCCCTTTCACCAAGTCCACAACCATCTTTGCAGGTGCAGGTGGTAGGCCTCTCCTTCTCTTTGTGTCCATGCACCTAAGTCAACAGCCGGAAGAACTCAAGATGCGCTGCCAAAGGTCAGGAACACACTGACAGGCTGACCTACTGCTACAGGATCACGTGACTGACTGAACCCGACCAAATTAACATAACGGAAATGGCCTTAGGCTGAGGACTGGCTCTACAGAATATCAAATAACATCAGTGTTCACAGATCTTTATTTACATGCTTCCTTGGTTAACCTGTACTGAAGTATTAATACCCAATATTATTTTTAAGATAAGTTTACCTGGCAATGTTATCACAAATTCCATGGCCTCCAAATTTTGCAGTTTCTACAGGGGCCCCTGGCTTTCGTACCATTATTTTGAGAGTCAGGCGTTTACCCTTCATGCCAGCAGCTTCAAGTCGTCGTTGAATTTCTTCTGAAAGACTCATAAGAAAAGCTTCTGCTTCTTTGGGCTATGGAAAGACATACATAGAAAAACTCCCATGTTATGTCCTATATACCTAACAATTTCAATATTATACATGCACATCATTCACTACCTTGCTGAGACTCTACTTAAAAATATGATTCTGCAAGCTCTAGGAACAGCAAATTTTATGACTTAATGTCAAGCACCAAGAGTGTGGTCTAGTTGACAAGACAGGACTATGAGAAAATAACAAGGACAATCTAAGGCAACGCCCAAAGAGAAATCAGTACCTGGGTAAACCTTATTCCATAGTTGATCTCAGCTGAGATAGATTTTCTTTCCTTCTCAGTTCGAACTGGTCTATCATCCAAACCACGGCAGAATCTGTACAGCATTTGACCTGTTTTGGGACCAAATTCTTTTTGGAGCTTTGCCATGGTCATATATTGCAAGTCTCCACAAGTTTTAATTCCCAGAGATGCCAGTTTGGACTCCATCGACCGTCCAACTCCTAGGAAAGGGAATATATTGAGTTCTTTAGGTCTACACATAAACTATGAAAAATACTTTATCAATATGAAATTATTCAGATGAATTTTAATTTATTAAATCAATTAAATAATTTAAATATTAAATATCACCCTTAAAATTTTTAATATAACTGAAGCATCTCATAAATTAAAGAATTTTTTAAAAATATATTTTATTGATTATGCTATTACAGTTGTTCCATTTCTTTCTTGCCTTTATTACTCTCACCCTGTACCTCCTCTCACCATCATTTCCCCACTTTAATTCATGTCCATGGGTCATACACATAAGGCCTTTGGTTTCTACATTTCCCATACTATTCTTAACCTCCCCCTGTCTGTTTTCTACCTACCATTTATGCTTCTTATTCCCTGTACCTTTTCGCCCATTCTCCCCTAACCCGCTGATAACCCTCCATTTGATCTTTATTTCTGTGAATCTGTTCCTGTTCCAGTTGTTTGCTTAGTTCATTTTTGTTTTTTCAGGTTCAGTTGACAGTTTTGAGTTTGTTGTCATTTAGCTATTCCTATTCTTGATCATCTTTTTCTTAAATAAGTCCCTTTAAGATTTCATATAATAAGGGCTTGGCGATGAACTCCTTTAACTTGACCTTATCTGGGAAGCACTTTATCTGCCCTTCCATTCCAAATGATAGCTTTGCTGGATAGAGTCTTCTTGGATGTAGGCCCTTGCCTTTCACGGCTTCAAATACTTCTTTCCAGCCCCTTCTTATCTGCAAAATTTCTTTTGAGAAATCAGCTGACAGTCTTACAGGAACTCCTGTGTAGGTAACTATCTCCTTTTCTCTTGCTTTTAAGATTCTCTCCTTATCTTTAATCTTGGGTGACTTAATTATGATGTGCCTTGATGTGTGCTTCCTTGGGGCCAATTTCTTTAGGACTCTCTGAGCTTCCTGGACGTCTATTTCCTTTGCTAGACTGGGAAAGTTCTCCTTCATTATATTTTCAAGTAAGCTTTCAATTTCTTTTTCTTCCTCTTCTCCTTCTAGTACCCCTATGATTAGGATGTTGGAATGTTTAAAGTATTCCTGGAGGTTCCTAAGTCTCTCCACATTTTTTGAATTCTTGTTTCTCCATTCTATTCTGTTTGAATGTTTCTTTCTCCCTTTTGCTCCAAACCATTGATTTGAGTCCTAGTTTCCTTCCCTTCACTGTTGGTTCCCTGTACATTTTCCTTTATTTCACTTTTCATAGCCTTCACTTTTTCCTCTATTCTGTGACCATACTCAACTTATTTCTGTGAGCATCCTCATTACCAGTGTTTTGAACTCTGCATCTGATAGGGTGGCTATCTCTCCGTCACTTAGCTGTATTTTTTCTGGAGCTTTGATGTGTTCATTTGGGCCATATTTTTTTGTCTGGGTGAGCGTGTTAAGTAGTAAGGGGTGGAGCCTTAGGTATTTGGCTGCGGTGTGGGGCTTTATGTGGGGGTGGGGTCCGAGAAGGAACAATGCAGCTTGCTTAGCTCCCAGCCAGCTTTCGTTCACTTTCTCCACTATTCACAAGCAAACTGGGCCCTTCTGATGCTGATTCCTGGTTGGGTGGTTTTGTGTACATTCTAGGACCCTGTGGGTCTCTCCAACAAACTTTCTTATGAGGCTGGGAGTTTCTCCTGCCACCTCAACCTCCATAGTTTTTTTCAGTCAGAGGTTTTGAGGCTTTATTTCCCTGCACTGGAACCCTGGGTTGTATGGTTTGTATTGCTCCCCAATTGTTCCTCCTGGTTGGTTGGTTTATCCACACACAAATGTGGGAGCGCCTGCTCTGCCAGTTACCGCCTTGCCCGCCCCAGTCCTTCAGCCACTGCTGTGAGTCCCCTCCACCCTTCCCAATGGTCTGGATGAATGTTTCTTCTTTAACTCCTTGGTTGTCAGACTTCCATGCAGTTTGATTTTCTGGCAGTTTTGGTTGTTTTGTTGTTTTTAAATTTGTTGTTCTTCAGAACAATGTTGTTGTTGTTCTTTTGATTGTGAGAGGAGGCAAAGTGTATCTACCTACTCCTCCATCTCGATCAGAAATCCTAGGCTTCTAAATTAAAGAATTTTTTATGCAAATCATGCTAATAATTTCTAGAAGCTTCTCAATTTGGGCGCCACATATAGGTGAACCAAAACTTCTCAAATATGTAAGGTCTCAAAAGAATATGACTTTTTAAAACATACCACTTGAATATGTTTATTAATCTTAGAGAAGAAGGAGAGAGAGAAACATTGATCAGTTGCCTCCCATATGCACCCCGACTGGGGATCCTATCCCCAACCTAGGTATGTGCCCCGATCAGGAATCAAACCCACAACCTTTTGGTGTATAGGATGAAGCTCCAACAAACTGAGCCACCTGGCCAGGGCAAGAATGCAATTTTTATTTATTACTAGTAACACCAAAATTTCTACCTTATTCACAAAACCAACTAATTAAGCTATAGTATGACTTACAGACATATAAGAAAACTCATGAATGTCAGGATTCCTCTGTGATTTTGGTGGTGGCTAAACTTTACAACGTTAATTGCAACCACATTTTCTTTAATTGGGAAGTACAATAAGAACTTACGACACAGGCCTGAACCCAAAAATGTTACTTGCCCAAAAATCATACTGGAAGAAGTGGTACCAGTAACCCTGGGGATGAAGGTTCCTAAGCAAACTAAGTGGCATTAGGGGGCTGGAGGGCAGAGACTAATTTCTTTTATCAACAAAGATGATCTCCCTGACAAGGTATCACCCTTCCCCAGCTGGGCCAGTATTCAGTAGTCCCTATGTCACACTGTTCAAAACACGAGGTTTGAGCCTCACGCAAAAGATGCTGATGGGTTCTGTTGCTTTCAATTTGCCTGAAAGCTTAACAGAAATATACAAATCTAGGAAAGGTATTTAAGAGCAATTAAGAAACGAAAATTCTTATTAAAATGGCCTCCAAACTATCAAATCAATACTTTTCATCAGTAAGGAAAAGGTTGCATTTCAGGTCTTCTGCAAGATCTTATCAGAGAGCTCAGAGTGAAGTCTGACATCTTCTGCTCATTACTATTACTTCTGGCTCCTATTCGCTGAGTGTTTTCAGTAGAAGGAACAACCACTCCAGTCTAATTTCTGCCAGAAGAACCTACTGAAGCAGTCATGCATGACACAAGGTTAGGAGGTTGTCAGGCTCACAAAGAACTTTCGGCCATGGGAGTGGACTAGACAAGTTTAAACCAAGAGAATTTATTCCCTAAAAGAAGATGTTAATGATGCTGCCTCCCATCCGTACCATTTTATAGTTCAAATCAGAATGGAGAACAAGTGAGAATACCAGAGTCTGCATTAACAGCAACAAAAAATCCTCCAGAGATACGCCATTCACAAAAAGGTGAAATTCTAAGTGAAACAAACCTCTTGAGTATTTTTCAAGGTAGGGAGGAGAAACACAAAGAAATGGACAAATCATATACGAAGTTTGCCAAAGTCAGACAGACAAAATAGACACTTTCCTAGTCACGTTCAGGGAAGGCTTTTTGTCTCTATTTTTTCCTTCTCATTGTTGCCCTGCTTCCCATCCTCGAAATGTAACCAGGACCTTTCCCTTACATATCTGGGAGCCAATCTGTTCTCAGCAACTTGCAAAATCAGCAAGAGGCAACACTAATCCTGGATTTTGTGTGTGTGTATATGGGTAGGGCAGCCGGACACCTATATTGTTTTGAGAGTATCTTGAGTATACTGAACAACATTGTTATTCACTAATAGGAACAAAAGAAAGCTATTATATTAAATCACCAAACTGACCATCCCTGTAGGGGAAAAGAAAAGACTGCCTCCATTGCAAGCTTATCTAATGCAACAGGATGGCCCTGAAGTCCAGTGTGGGAGGCAGGCACGGGGGTGGGTTAACCTCTAACCCCTATTACCTTGAGTGGGGTGGAAAAGTTAAGGTTGGAATCAGCAGCAAAACCCTGAGAGAATAGCAAGTTTAACTGATGGCATCATACAAGTGTGTATAAGTAATGGAGGCATGACTAAGGAGAAAGTAACAGGGTCTTGAGGCTCACATTGAGTGCAGCCACCTGGCAAGGCAAAGTGAAGGACAATATGCTAACTTAGAACCAAGTCTCAGAGAAAGGCAGAAGAAAACCAAAGATGTGGAAGCTCCTCCTGGTCAAGCCACTGGGACACAGACTTGGTATCTGTTCTTGAATGAGAACAATTACTTTAGATTAGAAATGGCCAGCAATGTCCCCTCCTTGGCACCCAGAAGTTGACAGCCCAACAGAGCCCTAGGAGTCAAGTTTCAGAATAAAGCTTTCACAACTACATGAGCGCTAATAAGAACTGCCTGTGATAGTGGAAACGTTCTACACCTGTGTTGTTCAATCTAGTAGGCACCTGCCACAGGTGGCTACTGAGCACTGATATGTGGCTAGTACAACCGAGGAACTGGACCTTAGTTTTATTTAACTTTAATTAGTGTCACTAAGTTTCCCTTGGCTAGGGCTACTGTATCAGGACAGCATAGATCTTTATGTACACGCTCATGGTAGTTCTGTGAGAATAAAGAGACAGAAACCACAGACTGAGTGCACAAACCCAAAGTAGGCTGAACAGGTAGAAAAGGTCCTTAAATTAAGGTCACACATACAGGGTGAAAAGCCTTGAAAAGATCCAAGGAACACACAGAAATAGCTATTGTACTCAAACAGTTGTCAGGGACAATCCAGTCTTTCATCAGATGACTAGATCTCATTAAATAATTTATTTGTTAGCCTAACATATAATCATTCTGTGGAGTTCCCTAAAACAAACTTAACTAGTGTGTTTTCCCTTCTTAAGTAGCTACAATAACTCTTATTATTGTGTGAGGCACACTGTGCTAATAAATAATAAATATTTAGGGCCAAAGAGAGCTTGTGGAGACAAGATAGAAGCTGTGTCAACACCGAATTTCTTCTGGTTATAGGCTAGAGAGCAAAATTTCCTCAAAGCATGTTCCACAAGATAGTAATAGGTATTACATACCCATCTTCAAATATCTTTGGGAGATTACCAGTTTTTAACAAATAGGTTTCTTTATTGTAAGAATTCTCAGAACCCTCCCCTGCGAAGGTTCCCGTACGTATGTGGAATCCTTTTTCAAAGAACAGCTTATACCCTGTAGAACACACTTTGAGAAACTATGGATTACAATGCCACCATCAGGACAGGGATAACAGAGAAGGCTGACATTCTGCATACCTGAAATATTCTAAATTAAGAATTTGGGGATTTTATAATGGCCAATAATTTAAACACATGAAAATCATACAATTTTGAGTGAACAGAACTGGTTTTTGAAGACAATAGGATGCTGCATGAGAAGGTAGCTTACCAGGGGAAGCCAACCTTGCTGCCCCCATCTTCCACACATCCATCCACTAGGACATTCAAGGCTGTGCCTAAGAACTCAACCAGGACATGTAACCTCATACTTGCCTTTTAAGAAATTAAATCAAGTCCCTCCAGCCAGGAAGCAAACGAAGGTGAAAGGTAAGATTGCTAGGCCAAGGAACTAAACATTCTTTATTTCTGTGTAAAAACACCAACAAATAAACAAATAAATAAACCCTACAAAAATGATTCATTTAAAGATGGTGTTGTGGACTGAACTGTGTATCCTCAAAATTCCTCTGTTGAAATCCTAATACCCAGTACCTCATTATGTGACTGTAATTGGAAATCGGGCCTTGAAAGGTAAAACGAAATCACATGAGTGGGTCCTAATCCAACATGACTGGTGTCCCCATGACTGGAGGTCAGAACACAGATAAATGTGAGGACACATGGAGAACACGGACATCTATCTATAAGCCGTAAGGCAGGAGGCTTCACAAGAAACCAGTCCTACTGATAACTTGGCCTTGGCCTTCTAGCCTCCAGAACCTTGAGAAAATACATTTTTGTGGTATTTTGCTATGGCAGCTGTTGCAAACTACTAGAGATGGCTGGAATAATAAACTTGAACTCAAATTTCACGTGCAGCTCTAAATATACTAGTTCTTTTTTATATAAAACTGCAGTAAGATGTACAATTTAAATTATGTTGTCCAAATAGGTCCAGTAATTCCTCACTTAATGTCATCAATAGATTCTGGGAAATTGTAAGTGAATAAAGGTATAAGAAAACCAATTTAACCCTAGACTAGTTGATATAAACAATAGTTAAGTTTCCAACAGCATATTTCTGGTCAAAAAACATCACCAAACTTCTAAATAAAGATCCTAATCACTTCGAATATTAAATATCGACATAAATGTGAGCTCTGCATACATTTAAGAAAGCGTAATAAAACCAAGTAAGAGCATTCTTTTCCAATCTGCTGACTCCAGTCCAGTGGTGGCTTGGAGCCTCTCCCAGCAGCTCAGGGCACCAGGCCAAGCCCCTCCTGGAAAGAGCACCGTACAGTGCGGGACGCCACATTCCCACTCACTCAGACCGGGACAACTCAGACATGCCAGCTCCCATCACATGAATATCTTTGGGATGCAGAAGGAATCCAGAGTTGCTGAAGAAAACCCACACAGACATGGGGAGAACACACCAAGTCCACACCGACAGTGGATTCATGGGAATTGAAGTTTTTTTCCCTCATCAACATCATAAACAAAATGACATTGAAACAAATGACATAATTCAAGGACCTGTTGTAATTTGCTAGCTTCATTTTTATAAGGTTAACCTTATAAAAATTTATTTGAATTTAACCTCAAATGGCCCATCATAATGTCATATTTCACATTTCTGACACTAATATATTCTTTTAAGTTATTTATTAGGGAGTCAGGAAGCTTCAAAATTAACCCATCATAAAATGGCTTTTGGTTATTTAATATTTTAAGGCCTATAAAAGAAATTTCTTAATTCAGATATACCTTTATTAGTCTTAAGAACATGCACCTAGGCACCCCTCCCCATTGAGCCCCAGGCAGAGCCCAGGGAAGGCCAAGGCAGGCAAGGGGGCCCCTGATCGCCCCAAGGGCAAAGGCCCCGACATTTCAGGCTTCACTTACAAACAGGAAGAGGGACGGGAACTGGTTTATGCCCAAGGAGGCAATAAAGTAATGTGGGAAAACAATAAATACTTCTTGTCAATTTACCTATTCTTTTTTTAACCTTCTCTTATATTTTATTAGCTTACAGTTCTGTCAGTATGTCTCACATATATATTATATATACTTCTATATCAGTACAATGCCTCTCTCTAGGGAACCTTCGGAGGCTTAAGAAGCCCCTTAAGAATGGAGTCTTGGTGAATTTTCCATTTCAGCTTAGAGTCTTTGGGTGGAGGCTGGGGGTTTCACCACAGCCCAGATGAACTCTAGGCCCTTTGGCCTAATGCATGGCTTCTGCCCTCTGCTCACGGGCAGCTTGGTTCTGTTGGGGAGTCCAAGGCAGAAGGGGGAAGAGTAAGGCTCCAGTAATGTACACAGGCCATGTGGTGTACAGGCAGCAGCCCCCAGGGCTCTGCTGAGCCACCCTGAACAGCCCAGCGAAAGTCAGAGCCCAAACACTTGCAGAGGCGAGGACAAGGACTACAGGAGTCCCCCCTGGGCCTTGCTGAGCAGGTCTTGGAAGCAGGTTCCCCAGGATGAGCCCAACACAGGGACCCTGTAGGATAGAACAGGGCAGGGTAGGGCAGGGCAGAGCAGGAAGGCTCAATCCCCAGAACCCAAAAAGACATCATGCAGGTAGAGCATGTCTAAGATAAGGCTGGTGGGGCGCAAAACCCAAGAACGGGCTTAGGGCTGGGAGCTGGCAGGAGCATCCTGCCCACCTCCCTGCTGGGCCACATGATTCAGGAAAGAGGCCTAGAGGTCAACAGCATCTGCAGCTGAGGATCTCTCCCCCCGAGGCTATGGAAATGAAAAAAAATAATAATAATAATAACAATAATATGCATCTAAAAATGACCACTAAATTAATCTTTAATAAGCGAATGAATTAAAAACTTCCACCAAAAATGTGCTATCTTGGCTCTGGCTGGTGTGGCTCAGCGGATTGAGCACCGGACTGTGAACCAAAGGGTTGCTGGTTCGATTCCCAATCAGGGCACACGCCTGGGTTGCGGGCCAGGTCTCCAGGATGGGGCGTGCAAGAGGCAACCACATATTGATGTTTCTCTCCCTCTCTTTCTCCTTCCCTTCCTGTCTCTGATAAATACAATCTTTAAAAAAATTTGCTTCTTGAACTTTCCCACCACAAACACAAGGGAACTTTGTGAAGCTAATACAGGCTGCTTTATAGCCAACAGGAGAGGATTATCTGACATAGTATCAAGGATTGGTATGTGGTTTAGAAAAATTTCTTAGAAAGAGACATCTACCATAGATAGCAAGTCTAAATATTTAATAATTGTGAAAGAAATTTTCCTTCCCCCTAAAATTCTATCTATTCAAGGTATGTATATATTTATTTACTTATTTTAATCCTCACCTGAGGATATGTTTTAATTGATTTTAGAGAGAGACGGGAGGAGAGACAAACACTGATGTGAGAGAGAAACAGAGAGTAGTGGCCGCCTATACATGCCCTGACTAGGGATCGAACCTGCAACTTTTTGGTGTACAGGATAATGCTCCATCAACGGAGCTACCCTGCCAGTGCACTCTTCAAGGCCTTTTAAAAGGCAACCATTTTTCAGTTATAATTAACTCTTATTTGATGATTTCTCCATGGAAAGATTTTACGTATTAGGTTAGCTGGCCACACAGTAACTACACAAAAATTTAAAATAATCAAATCTTGCCCCTTTGGCAAGAAAGATGTAGTTAGAAGCTTTAACGCTTGAGTTAACTAAACACATCATCTTTAGGTTTTATTCTTCTGACAATGGTTCATATTCTTTATACTTTCATTTTATTTTATTTATTTTTAGAGATTTTATTTTTATTTATTTTTAGAGAGAGGGGAAGGGAGGGAGACAGAGAGGGAGAGAAACAGCAATGTATGGTTGCCTCTCACATGGCCCTCACAGGGGACCTGGCCTGCAACCCAGGCATGTGCCCTGACTGGGAATCGAACTGGGACCCTTTGGTTCCCAGCCCGTGCTCAATCCACTGAGCTACACCAGCCAGGGCGTATTCTTTATACTTTTAACTAAAACTATTTACTTACTAAAATAAAAAACTGTCATTAGTCCAACAGGATAATTTTATAAATAGATGACTCAATTCTCAAAAGTTTATCTTCGACCTAGAAGTACACTATTTCAATTATGATTTATTTAGGAGACCAAAAGCCAGTTTCATCATATTCACTTTAAATGATTTTTTAGAATTCCTTATCTTGCTACTTGAGAAATACTTAAAAGTAAAGCACATCAGAAGCAAAAGTAAATGTAACATTAAGGTCCTGATACATCAACTGAGATACTTGTCGTGAAATTCCAAGTCTTGTTTTTCTCATGGTACTCAAAAATAAATAAACAAAATATTTAATTCATGTTTTGGAAAAGAGAGATATATCAGAAACTTTTAATACTAATAAGCGTTTATAGTAAATGTTAAAAGAAGAGATTTGTGTTTACCTGGTAGACTAGTAACTAGCTGGCTTCTGATAAAATCATCAACTTCTTCTGGTTTTAGGTGGTACTGGCCGTCTGGCTTTGCTTTTCTGGTTGCCATTCTAGCCAGGAGAATATTAGAACCTATAGAGTAAAAAAATAAAAACAAAAGTTGTTTAAGAAATACTCACCACAATTAATTTTAAATTTCTTAACCAAGATATCTACACACAGGTTACTGAGCAAATTTCTAAAAACAATGACAATAAATAATTTGTAATATTGATCATTTCAAATACAGTATAAAACTGGCAGAATTTTGTTAAGTAAATAACCAGCATGGTTACTGGACAAGGGTTACTCTTTGTTTCAAAGTAAGTATCCTTTTCAACATCCTCTATCCTGGTAAAGGAATGGAGAAAGTAGTGCTCACGATTGTGGTTTATGGAAGTTGAGGGCAGTAATCGGAAATTAGTTCATTTACTAACAACAGATCCAGGTTAGGTAGGGAAATAAGGCCAAATGAATCAAACTGGGAAAAAAGAAGTCTCACTCTATGGTCAGAACACATGTAACAGAAATTGAAGGTCTGAGAGAGTTAAAAATAAAGATGGATACTGACAGGGGGGTCCAAGGTGTGGGTATGAACACAAAAACTAGAGCAAAGGCTGCTGGGAAGGTGTCAGGGGCCTGATAAATTAAGATGTCAGGGAAACTTGTATGTAAGTAATGATATCTCCTAAAATTATGGAAGACTTATATAAATGACATGTCTTAATATTATGGAAGACTTATGTAAAAACTAGCTGTTTTCCCAGGGTAGGCATATAGATATTCATGAGGAAAAAAAGTTCTAGAAAGTCATACTAAAATGATAAATATGGTGGGTTCCAAAGAAAAGGGTACTGACAAGAGGAAATATCATGTGGAAATTTTAATTATGTGCTTGAACTTAAAAGAATGTATGCATATTGTCACCCTTGTAAATTAAAAATACAATAAAAAAAAACAAAAAACAAAAATCAAACCTGTGCCTGATACTGGACCACAGAGGGCAAGTCCTAAATACATGATGAGAAGGATCTGAAGGCCAAACACCAGGCAGGCCAGCTAGTAACAGAGGGAGGCTATGAGTAAATCACGTTTTTACTTTCTGTGTCTTATGATAATTATTTTTTTATTCATTGATCTTAGAGGGAAGGCAGGAGGCGGGAAGCAAGAGAAAGTTCTCCCTCCCTCCCTCCCAAGGCTGTGTGGCACACAGAGCATGGCAGGTACGAACTGGATCCACTTGAGAGAAGGGCAAGAAAAGAGGTACCTTGGCAAGAAAAGAGGAACTTAGTAGGTTCAGAAAAGAGGAGGTGACTCAGGGAAGCTGAGGTATGAGAGAGGGGGTTCCAGAGGGCACAGAAAGATGAATGATGGGCATTAACTGGGGAAACAAAGTGCAACGCTTAAGGATAAAACGTAACGCGGAGCAATGAGACCATCACTGAGGGCACTGTCATGAGGGTGACTTCTGGAACTGCTGAAGTTCAGAAAGTATCTTAATTACAACAGGCTTCAAACTTAACAACACTAAACTTCCCGTCTCCGTACCACTCTGCTTTACACACGGCTTCTGTGCACTTTTGAAAAAAACATATTTACAAATACTGAATTCAATTTTCCCCATTTTTGAAGAACAAGTAAGAAATATTCCAACTTGTTTATTCTAAAGATATTATCAACAATTTACTTGCACTTCCAACACTTTTATCTCATGTATTGCACAATTTTGAGCAATGCAAGGGTAATAAAAACAAAATCTAAAAATCACTCCTAAAAATTAAGTGATATTCAATGATCCCAAAGCAATGTTTTGAGTGACATGAACAACAGGAGAGAAGCTAGACACTGACCAATTCCAACAGAGGCAGCACAGTTCGTCTGGTCTTTGATTTCCATGCGGACAGCATTTGCGAATTCATCAGGAGTCAATCTGGTCTCTGCAAGGATTTCAGTGATGTCTACCAGTGCCTCATCACAACTGACCGCTTCAATGTTATGTGTGTAGCTGCCAACACAAAGCAAAGGCAATGAAGCACACCCATAGTCACAGAGGTTGCAAAATACAGCATTTTTATGGTATCTCTCTTCAACATTTCCTTATAAGACTTAAGATGATAAAAAAATTAGCATTTTCATTAATTTGGACCAAATGTCATCATTTAGGCACCTAACTTTTAAATTCAAAGTTAATTAGTTAGTATTTTCTCCTTTTCCATACTATCTACACAGAAGAAATTATCATTCCAGTGTCTCTATACTAAGAATACCTTTGTAAACCTCTGAATAGTTGAAAAGTAGTGAGCGAGTTAGAACTGTCAACATTTAATCTAAAAAATTTTCAGACATGGTTTACTAGAATTCTTAAAGAATAAAAAACTCATACAGATCTGTCAAATAAATAATCAGTGCTGTCCCAAACAAAAATACCACAATTATACACCACTCACTGCAGGAGGCCTAGCATACAGTATATAGTGACCACTCACCCCCAAATACCTGCCTAAAAGGACACCATTTACATCCCAGCATGCAGAAATATTTTGGGTTTTGTTTCTGGCCATGATCCACCCAAAGACTTGTTTTAATTAGCTAGAGAAGAGGAAAAGGAAGAAGAGAATTGCCATGTGGCTCCATGTTAAAAAAATAACCCCCAAAACAAACAAAAGAAAACTAGAACCACTGACTACAAGTTATGTAATAGAGAATCCGATTTACATTTGATTCTGACCAAGTTAATTAAATACATGGACCAAAAGTGGGAGGCAACCAGAGAGGTTTCAGGATCAAAATATATCTTCAGTAATCCCCTTGGTAACGTACACTAGGAGGGACAGGCCTCATCCTTCACCTACACCTTACCGTAGGTAACAAATCAGACTTTCACTTAAATAAAGGGTGACGTTTTTAAGAGCAGAAGGGTATACCTGACATGAGGAATCTGTGAAAGCTGCCCTGAGGCATGGTCACTATGAGGCTGAGGCAGGATTTCTGAGTTGGTAGGAGAATAACACTAATTTCCCCCCTCAAAGATAGCTACAAGCTACTGAAAGAAACCCTCCTCATCTGAGGTTCAGGCTGGCAGTCTGCTCTGGAACCAAAAACACACCAGGACTACGACTCAGCTGAGTCACCCCTGCCCAGACCTCATTTGGACACTGCTACTGCCCTGAGCTTTGGATAGAGGACGTATCAGATATTAAACTGACAAGATCAGATACAACACTTGATCTTAGCCAGAAGGCTGAGAAGCAATTACCCTAAGCTTTGGAACAGGATTTTAGAAGAACACTTTTTACTTGGCAATAGCAACATTCTCGTATTTGGATCTTAAGGACAGCTGTAATTATACCTGGGTCTCATCATTCAGCACTCAATCCTACATACTAATGCCAGATTAACTTCATCTCTTCCTTTATATTTTTTCTCTCCTGCCAAAGTAAACTCCACCAAGGCAGAGACTAGATCTTACTATTCTCTATAGGACTAGCAGAATCAACAGTTGTCTAAATCAATAGATACTCAATAAACAGGAATTCAAATGAATACACAAGGAAGTCCAGGAAGAGCTGAACATAGAGGCAAAATGTCTATTTCTTGGAACATTAATACAGACGACATGCCTTGACCCACTGCTCAGATGTCTGGTTTGCTAAGGAAAAGGTAGGAGAACACAGTCACACCCGTTCACAACACACAGCCCGAGGCTGCGTTCATTCTGGAGAGGGGAGCTGAGCGGCTGTGGCACAGCCTTCACACGGCCCATAGCACAGAAATGTGCTGACCCCTTGAGGGCACACATGCTCTGGCATATACTTATTTTACATTCTGAAATATTTTAACCATTAATCTCCTTTTCTCAAGCCAACTGATCAAACACCTTCAAACTACTACTAAAACTAACTTTCACAAAAACTAACTTTTGGCATACTTAATAATTTTAGAAGACCAAGGGTTTTAAGGAGTCTCTACTTGTTAACCAGTCAGTTCTAATAAAAGGGAATAACCAGGTTAAAAAATTCCAATCCTTTATCTGTCTGGTTCCATGTTGGAAAAAACCAAAAACAAACAAAATAAAACTAGAACCACTGACTATAAGTTATGTAGACAGAGAATTGGATTTTGAATTTGATTCTGACCAAGTTTAGCATTGCAAAAAGACTGAACTACCGATTACTGGAGTTGCTCAAAGAAAGGAGAGAAGACTGTCATACTGGGATTCTGAGGAAAGGGTCCTAAAAGAGAAAAAGTGTAGCAAAAGTGACTCTGACAATCTGAAAGAAACTGGACTCTGTTTCCATCAGACAGAAGAAGCAGGAGAACACAGACACACAGTGACGGTATCATATACGGTACCTTGCCAATGTCTCATACATCGTGCGGGCAACTTCCTTATATGCATGAAAATCATATGGCACAGCTTGAAGATTAGGACAAAGTTGTTTAGCGTACCCAAAAAACATTCCATTCTTAATACCAACTTGTCTAGGGAAAAAGAGAACACAATGAGGGTTATAATAAAAAATATTAAATACAAAATAAAATATCAAATATGTTGATATCATATCCCATGCCACTAATATATCAATTTTCATTTAACTCCATTCTCATCAGGGGTAAAAATAAGCATTAAAAAAACATACAGGTTTGTTTCCCTCCCCAAAGTAAAATCACACAATTGTCTGATTAGTGTAAATGACATGTGGAGATGCGGCAAAATATGTTATCAAAGGGTTTGGCTCTTGTCTGCAATGACAAGTTCTCCTAAGACGCAGATCTCTGGGCCTTTGGCAAATATGCCAGCTGCCATATGCTGGTGACATCACGGCCATCACAGAGAAGGAATGTGCTGTGAAAGAGCTTTTCTTCTGATACATGGCATGATGTGGCCAGGACTCATCCCTCAAAGCCCCAAAAGACAAAGAATATAAACAAAAGAACTATACAAAACAGTGCTATATGGAAAAAAAAAAAAAATGGACTCATTCTACTACTACCCAATTCCCAATTGATCAATTCCATGCTCCAGAAGTGCCTCCACAGTGGCTAAGGCGCCAACGGCACTGTGTACAGCAGGACATCAGTCTGGACTGTAGCTAGAACTTGGAGGGACCTAATTGAAAATGGCGAATTTTAAATCTTTTGTGTTTCTCAATGCCATACATCACTTTTGATATTTGGAGCATTTAGCACAAAAGTATAATTGTGGAATTATACATAATTAGCAAAATTCCATTTTATCATTCTGTAATAAATCAAGAAAAAATATTAATGTGAAAACAAACAAAATAATAAGCAATGTTTTCATCAGATTACACACTCCTATATAAATATATCAAATGGTTATTCCACACATATTATACATTCAATAAATATTTACCAAGTGCTTACTCAGTATGGATGTGTCCCCTGTTTTAAGAAACATATATAGTCTTTAATTACTCAGAGGCCCCTGGCACCCTCCCCATCTCAGACCACCAGTGAGAGCCAAGAAGGAAAAGAATCCTCCAACTTAGAAAAAAAAGGAAAATCACATGCATTTCTCCTATACACAAAAGCAGTAATAAGTCATCTAACTGCAAAGCCCCTAGTAGATGAGAAATATCTAACAGGAAGGAGAAATGACAGTAAAGAAAGTGATGGCTGACAGATGGTTAAAAAAAATTTTCATTCACTCAACAAAATTTTCTGTCTCAGGCATTTTGCAAGGTGAGGAGTAAAAGACGGTGAACAAAAACCAGCTTCAAGATGATAAGGATGACTCTGCCCTCACCCACCATGGAAGGATATAATCAATGGACCTTGTAAGGGCACTAAAGTACACATACTGTATAATAGTTTAGAAGTTTACATAAAAGCATGTTAACAATGTAAAACATTTTCAATAATGCGATATAGGTTCAGCATATAAAAGCTAAACTTACAAAGATAACTTCATTTTTAAAGGAATGTGTTATATAATTGCTATAAACATAATTCTTTTTTTTTAAAAGATTTTATTTATTTATTTTTAGAGAGAGGGGAAGGGAGGGAGAAAGAGAGGGAGAGAAACAGTAATGTATGGTTGCCTCTCACATGGCCCCCACTGGGGACCTGGCCTGCAACCCAGGCATGTGCCCTGACTGGGAATCGAACCAGGACCCTTTGGTTCCCAGCCCACACTCAATCCACTAAGCTACACCAGCCAGGGCAATATAAACATAATTCTTACATTCACAATAATTTAATTTTGAAAATTTTTACTTAACAAAAGTTTAAATGAGTAAAGACAATTACAAAAGAGTCTGAAGTGACTCTTCACTCCAATGACTTCTTATTCTTCCCACTAAAATCGTGCATGGGGTACAGAATCCCTTTTCCCAGTTTGCACTGCAGAGATCATGTTCTTTGCAATATGCTATACTCAGACAATTGTTTTTGGTGTTGGATAAACAATATAAACAAATTAACCACTAAATCACTGTCACTGTCCATTGGATATACTAAAAGACAACCATATCACTAGTTGAGAAGTGCAAAGGGTCCTTACAAAAGCCCATGAAAACAGAGCTTTAAAAATGATTTAATCTTAAAAATCTATGATTCTAGGATATTTGTACATTATTATCTATTCATCTACATACCTACCTTCTCACTTACATACAAAGCTTATTATTTATGGTAAGTATGGGTGAAAGTACCAACAGTAATGCATTTTCTGATCCCACATACTCAGCCTACCTTTCCGTGACCTGTACCACCTCACCTTCGCATTCCATCCTTTGCTGACTCCATTGTTCATCTGTCTACTGAAAACTCATCAATGCATAAAACTGGGCTAACTGTCCCCACAGTCACTCCTAACCCAGAAATATCTCTGATGTAATTATGAATAGACTTAAATATTCCCACTTAAAGAAAATATAACCATTAGCACCAAAGAAGGATATCCAAATATTGTTTTCTGGAGATCTTCATTAGCAATAAATGTTCTAGAAAATGAAAAACTACAATTAAAGAATAAAAACCTCATTGCTGTGGTTTTTGTGGGTTTTCCCCAACTTATACTCAAAATCATCTTCATCACTTTCTGCATCTCCTTAAAATAAACATTTGCCACCTTAAGTGGCACTTAAATGGTTTGATACATATTATTTGGCCCTCATACACGGTCACCCCAATTGTTTTTGTCATACACTCAGCTTGACAATTGCCATCTGTGATATAATACAAATGCACCATCTAAACCCCAACAGAAACCTGCAGTCTAGACACAACTGCCGCTACTGGAATCCAGAACCCCCAGGAGCTGGCAACACTTCTACCTTGGAGGCAGCCTCAGCACCCCAGTTTGGCACTCAGGTTGGGGACCTCAGTGAGAAGAGAGATCCTGCAGAGGCAGCACAGTAAGACTGGAGCTTTCACATCACCAACCAGCAAAATCTGAAGTCTGACAGAGTATCTGGGCTTTAACACACCCTCTAGATCCAGGACACAACTGTCCAGCCATCAGAAGCACAAGTCACTACCACTCAGTAACTCGGTGGAGGGGCGCGGGGGGAGACCAACCTACTTGGGCACAATGTAAGATCAACTCTAACTTGCCAGTGATAATAAAAGTATAATAATCCAAAAGATATTTTTATTTTACAATTATTTTTTAATTTAAGTAATTTCAGCTCAGCTACATTATCAACTAACAATAAAAAAAAATTAAAACAATTTTGTCATTAAGAAAGGCAATGTGAGCCTGGGAGTACAAGTTTGACATGTCACAAGTGGAAGATAATTTAAAATATTTTATAATTTTACATATACAATGCTTTTGTCTTAAATATCTTTTTATAAAACAACTGGCAAATTTTTAAACAAACTATTTTGGTTAGACAATGTTGAGTTGAAATTTTTTGTTCAGGCTAGACTTGCTTAAAAAAAACCCAATTTTTTAAAATCTTCACCCAAGGATATGTGTACTGATTTATGGAGGGCAGGGGGAGAGAGAGAAACACTGATGTGAAAGAGAAACATCATCGGATTGCCCTCCATACACGCCGCGACCGAACGCACAACCTAGGTATGTGCCCTGACCAGGAATCAAACCTGCAACCTTTGGGTGTAGGGGAAGACGCTCCAACCAACTGAACTACCTGGCCAGGGCAAACAACCCCAACTTTTAATCTAGAAAAATCATTATGATGTACACCTGGAATTGTATCTCAACTTTAAAAAAGTATGAAGGACAAAACCATAAAGATGCTACCTAACCTCTCTTTCAAAAAAAAAAACTGAAAAATGTAACTGATAAGACTCTGCTCTTATAACTTTTAAATTAAATATTTTAACACTTGCCAGCAATGTATGAATGCCTGCTGTGTTATAACAGTGAAGATCTCTATGTTTAGTTATCAGAAAAGAAAAAAAATAAAGACTGCTCTTTTTAATTAATCAATTCACTTACTGCCTCTACTTACGTAATTATTATAATAGACTTTTTTAAATGACTGATTTTTTTTAAAGTATGAGAAACATATATATATAAATATAATGTCTGTTCTTGTATTGAAACAGCCAGTTGTAATTGGGGTTTAAGGTTACTGTAAGATAAAGATCAACAAACAAAATCAGTGCCAACAAGTTGATAACACTGCAATTTTAAGTGAGATTATTAGGTACCTCAATTATTTACTTTTAACTTAGTAGGCAATCAAGTTTTAACATAATTTTTAAAAGACACTGAGTATTAAGGGTTTAAATCACAAGGGATTTTTCTTAGCTATTAAAGTAATGAATAGCCTAGATGAACACTAAAGCCCTCTCCCATTCAGAAGTATCTAATTCTTTAATGACATGCTTCAAAAGACAATGGTTTAAAAATGACAGTGTCCAATTTCTTTTGTTTGCACTGTAGGACCTATGGATTCATCAGGAAACTGTTTACTAAAGGTTATCAAGCCCTGGCTGGTGTGCTCAGTGGACTGAGTGCCAGCCTGTGAACCCAAAGGTCCCCGGTTCAATTCCCAGTCAAGGCACATGCCTGGGTTGTGGGTCAGGTCCCCAGTTGAGGGCCTGCAAGAGGCAACTGACCCATGTACCTCTGGCACATATATGTTTCTCTTTTTCCCTTCCTTCCCTTATCTCTAAAATTAAATAATTTTTAAAAAAATTATCTAGCATTTGTGAGCTGGAAAAAAAAGGAACTAAAGGAATTAAAGCTAGAAACATTTCTTTCTGAACATAGCTGTAACATATTTAAATTCATAGGCCTGATTAGAATGTCTGAATCCACTTCCAAATATCATAGAAAAATAAGTAAATAAATTAACTATGCCTAAGTATTACAACAGTTAATTTCTACATACCTGGCTTCATAACTACAAGATGCAATTTCAGCCTTTGACAAAACAGAATCAATTCCATTAGTTTGTGCAGAATCTTGATTCTCCCACAGTGATGAATCTGGTATATCTGCTTTAAAAATGATAAAATTTAATGATTATATGTTAAAAACTGGTTTTCCCTAACTTCCATTCAAGAAATACATTTTCTACTCATTTCTTATAAAAATAAATTTATATGTAAGTTCAATAAATTCCAAATATAGTTCTCTCCACTGTTATATATCTCCTTATTTAATAGAAGAAAATCTGTAATGCTAAAATGGTTTGCTTCCATTAAGTTCTTCACCAGCAGTCAGATAAACTTTGAATAAATTGAAATTATTGTTTTAATAATAATTTTTTTAAAAAATGTATCAAAACTAAATATAAATATTCCCTGAACCCAATCTCTTGAGATGGACAAGGCTGAGAAGTTATGGGGAGATGAATCCCCGCCTATAACCTTAAAACAATTACGTAGCTTTCTGTAATGGGAAACAGCTAATGGAAAATATAAATCTCTCTAATGCTATTTCTTAAAAGAACTATCTGTAATACTTAAAGCTAATTTGATGTTCAACAAACATCAAATTCCTACAAGTCATTTGATCAAACAATAATTTTTTAAGTCACATACCATAAAGAGATTTCATCCTAAATTTAAGATTTTTCTTTTGAACACATATAAAGCTTTACAATATTATCCTGCCTTTTAGGAACTTCTACTTTTGGTTTAACAATGTATGTTCGATTAAAAACATTCAGGTGTCATCAGAATACCAACTTCATTAGAGAATGCAACTCTAGCCTAAATAGTAGAGTTCACAAATACGTCTTCATACGCAAACCAAACTGACAGCTTTACACATGAGCATAAAGCACACAGACTAGCGATCCTGCGAACTAGAGCCACCTCACATCCTTCAGACCACCTTCAGTTTCCCTAGTGATTGACAAATAGATTAAAACACAACTTCAGTTATAGGTCTCTTGGGTAATATTTTAAGTTCCAAGAAGAATATGCTCTGAAAACACAGCCTCAACTATAATTCTATTATGAACAAAAATACCATTAGTAAACCAAGACCAAGATACACCACTTGAGCTAATTCTAGACAAACGTGTTGTGAGTACACTGTGTCAATACATAACTCACAAACTCAGCATTTCTATCCAGTTTATTTCAGAGATATAATTTCCAAAAAAAATCAGCCAAGTGAAAGCACCACCAGCAAAACATGGCAAAGTGTCTGGCTTTGTGGGCTAAAACAACTCTTCCTGGTTTGACTCTAGTAGTCAACCTCTTTTAATAAACTATGCAACACATACAAGCATTTCTGGATTCTGGCACCACACACATAGCATAAATGCAAACCAAACTCAGGACTGGAGTCTTAATGAGGTCAAATCCCACTTGCACCAAAAATAAAAACAGCAGAGTATATAATCTGAGCTATGATTTCTGATATATTGTGACTAATGTGCTACAGTATGACAAATTAAGAACAGAATGCAGAGCGGACTACTTCTAAAGGGACTTACAGGACTAGATATGAGCTTTAAAGTCCATTATTCTAAGCTAAAAATCTTTTAAGAATTTCAGAATTGTGAAATCACAGACCAAGAGGCCACTACTAAAAATAAAAAAAAAGAGTTGAATCTTGAACAGCCACAACCAGCTGCCTTTCAAAGATTTAACTGTGAGTGAGTTATGCATTAAAAGTTGGGGAGTTAGGTGACTTATATTTGAAGGGCTAAATTATCTAAGCTATTTGTCTTGAAAATTACATAAAACCATGCTTGAGGGGAGAACAGTGTCTGAGGTCCCTGCGCTCCCAAGGCCCTGCCTGAGAGGCAGCCCCTCAGGTTCCTCTGGGCTGGACTGGCTGACCTTGTCCACAGTGCAGCAGAGTGCGTGGATCCCTCCACCAGCAGACTGAGTTGCTTCAAGGGAGATTCAGGGAAATGCAGGGGTACACTGTCCTCAGTGGAGGGCAAAGTAGAGAACTGCGCATCAAAACTTGACAAACTAGACGGGCACATGGAGAATGTGGAGGAACGGTTGGAGAAATCAGAGGCCAGGACCCAAGTCTGTGAAAAAGAAATCGCTGAGAATAAATCTATGGCTAATACGATTTTAAAAACTGTTGTTCTTCAGAATGAACGATGAAGTTGTTGAAGGGATAGGAAACATCTGTATCCTGGAATCCAGGGACGGTAAAAGGCCCAACCATGAAATCTAGAGTATGAATGGATTCCAGAAAATGAGGGTCATCAATGACAATTGTCACTACCAAGTACACTCAGGAGGTACCTACCAAAGGGAGCCACAATGGGGAGCCCCTACTTACACTGTCTGTTAGATAGAAGAGCTTCCAAACATGACAAATAAGAAAATAAAGCTTTTACAAGGGCATGCTACTTGTTCAAATATTTTGCCTACACATTTAACTCAAAACATTTGAACTGAGTGTTTTTAAAAAGCTAGTGTGTAGAAGCCAAAGATTCTAATTCCTAACTTGTTCCTCAGTATTTCAAAGTTTGGTGTCATATCTAACAAGGACCCAGAGAAAGAAAGATAGGAAACAAAAAGGAACAAAGACATTCATAAAACAAGTTCTAAGTGCAAGCTTAGTGCCAACCAAACTTGGTAATAAAGAACAATCTATTCACTTTGTATGTGACAATGTTTTGGTTATGCTCTTAATGGGTCAAAAGGCTTATTAGAGTATAAAAATGAATGACATGAAGTTAAGAGAAAGAATATAAAATACAAGGTATCATATTCACCTTTTCTAGTGACAGGAAAATCTGTTTTTGACAGTTTTCAATGGCAAGTGAAATTTCAGTATTTCTCCTAATATTTACCTTCCAGTTTACCACCCACACTCGAGGTGGAGGGATGTGAATTATAAAAGGTCATTACAATATAATGAAAATCCAGTGGCTAAAACGAAGAAGACAAGTAACCAATGGCAATATTTTGTTAACAAACTGTTTATGGTCAGATCATTTGTGAATGGAAGGAAAGATGTAAGCGGACTGGCTCTCTGCTACTCCTAAGAAATGTCTGCTTGCCAAGGTCTAAATCCCAGACGCAGACTGCTAAAATAAGGATGTGTGTAGCCAACACAAGATTCTACCCACTGGAAAAACTGAGAACTAAGTAACTGAGAGATGTTACTGAACGGTATGCACATAGTATTTTTTCCTTCTTTCAACGTTCATTCAGTAAGTTTTTACTGAGTGTCCAGTACGTGACAAGTATTGTGCATTTCCTTAAGCTACTTACTTGTTTTCTAGAACTTAAGATTACATCTTTTTAATACCACACAGAAAATGCAAAAAGAAAACCACAAAACCATACTATCAATACTTAAGAAACTACCCATATTGTCACATGCCACAATAAAACTAAATCTCAATATAGTAGCTGCCTCAAGATCTACTTATGACACCTGAAATACCAGAGTATCAAAACTCTCTAAAAAGATGTAAAGACCAAGAAACGCTTTAGGAAATCTGGAAAATACAGATACACATGAAGCATAAGGATGTATCTACAATCATTTTCTTTCATATTTATGCCATGTAAACAGATGACCACAACCAACAAGATGAGTAATTCTAAAAAATTCCTCAGGGATGTCCATTACTTTTTCTTTGGCCTTCACTTCTGAGATCACTACTAAAATAAACCCAAGGTTTTATAACTGAAAACTTAAAGACCTGAAATGACTGGGATGAAATTTAACTGCACGCCTTCCATTCCACTGTAAATCTAATTTCTGACTTTCTAATTAGCATTTTTCTTTTCTTTCATTTCTTTCTTCTTTTCTTTTAGATTAGTATTTTTCAGACAAACTACTTTTTAAAAAATTGGCTTTGCAGACATCCACAAGAAAACTGATTAATGTCAAAGAATTTAATTTCTAAGCAAATATTTCTCAGGAGAAAAAAATACATGAAAATTTTAATAGTATTGTGATTAATATAAATTTATGATTTTTATTTAATTAATAGCCAAAATTTTAAAGCCAGAGAGATAAGAAAAGGTTTCTCATATGAAATAGGTTCAACAAAGATATATGGAATGATTGCTGGTATTTATCTTATTAGCTGTTTATTATTCCAATGCCTCATACAACTCTTTAGCAACTTTAGCGTCTTTACTGTAATCAGTGATCAAACAACTAGCAATTAACTCATGAGTCTTGCAGCTTCTACAAAATAATGTCCAAGATTTTTCTCCCCAATCTAAATTTATACACAGCAAAGTAGTCACAACTTGTAAAACATTCTTCACTCTCTGTCCCTGGAAAATAGCATCCAATTCAACAAAGCACAACTATAAATCAGTCGTTGGTATTACTACATTCAGATTTTGCTTTAAGATGTCACTGAAACCTTAGAGAACTTAAATGAAAAAGCTAATTATTTCAACTCTGCTTTCGTTTCTATAACACCACCAAAAGCAAAATCCAGAAGTCTTCAACAGGAGCACTATGACTTCAAAGAGAGCTCATTGCTTGTACCTGCTTTGCCTCTTAGGACTTTATTCTGGTAATACTGCCATTCCAGCTGGGGGTTGGCTCCAGGACGTACGGGTGCTCTTCCT
This sequence comes from Micronycteris hirsuta, assembly GCA_004026765.1. Lineage (NCBI taxonomy): Eukaryota > Metazoa > Chordata > Mammalia > Chiroptera > Phyllostomidae > Micronycteris > Micronycteris hirsuta. The sequence continues at coordinate 27,110 of PVJI01009949.1, read as the reverse complement.
GTGCCTCTGTTACTTGTAACAGCCACTGGTTTTCCTGTGAGGAAAAGAATAAAGTTATTTTAAAACCCAAGTACAGGAATGTTAGCACTGACAACATGTAAAGGAAACGTTTTCAAAAGATTTTAAAAATATGACATTTTTTATTTAGCTTTATTTGGGCATTAATCCGTAAAGGAGCTATTATCTTTAAAGATTACTAATCCCCATGCACAAATCATTTGTTTCTCAGCATACCCCCCAAAAGTAAATTACTGACAATTCTGATGCATATTTTCAATTTTAAAGCAACATTATCACCTAGCTTTCCATGTTTTTTGTCTGGTTTCTTACAGTTAGAAAACAGGCAACTCAGATCCAACACACTGGAGGGGTAGGGAGAGAAAGAACTAACTAATCTAGATTTTTCGTATTTCTAGTATCAGAAAAGTAGAATATATAATCTCCTAATTTTACAGCAAGAGACACAAAATAAATATATATGCAGAGGAATCACAATCTGACCTACTATATAATCAAATGTTGAGTATATAGTCCTTAGTTATTGGTTTATTTATGAAAATTTTTCAGGTGTTACTTCTGTGTAAGTTATGAGGTAACTTCTAAAGCAATAGCATAATTAATTCACACATATTTGTTGTGAGGACAAAAATAAATAAATAATGATCAAAGTCACTCATGAGACAAAATCAACTCTCTGACATTTAAATACTCCTTTCAGAGGTGAAACAGTAACTACTTATGACAAAAATAAAGCCCCAGCATTAACCCCAGCAGCCCCTGTGCTTTCCTCAATGGAAGAACTCACTCTCTGAATAAAATATCATGTCTCTCAGACACACAGAACCACAGAAAAATCCAGAATAAAAATTTTTTAAAGTACTGATTAGCTCACAAATATCTGAAATTCCATTAAGACAAAGGCTGCACAGGTGACAACATATTTTAGTGATACTCAGTAACACAAAATTACAATGAAAAAGTTAGAATGTTTACTATGTATAGGATATTTAACCAAGAGAAAGCACAGTGATCCAAGTTGCGAAGACGTATGCTACCATAATATCCCCATTTATTGACAAGTAGTAAATACAGATAAAAATATGGAAAATGTCCAATGTGGGTTCCTGCCTAAACTAGTCTAATATGACATAGCCTTCGGCTGAAGATCAGTTCTTCCAAAAGACTTGATGATTTCTATAGGGAGAAAGAGTCTAGCTTCCCTCTATCTTTTCATGATAGTGGAAATTTTGCAGTAGGAATTGATTTTGCCAAGGAAAACTAGAAATATTTCTTTAAAAAGATGTTGTGATCCCTTAGAATATATATTTATAACTATAAATCAATTTTCTGAAAACACAAAGAAGAATACAGACCTTTGAGATCTGGTCTATTTCGTATACCCACTGATACAAAGAAGCAATCCATATCAACATGCATTATACAGCTCTGATGTCTGGGTGAACTCAATACTGACATATTTCCTAGAAGGAAAAAGAGAAGGTTCAAACCCCCAAACTAACTTTTAATATTAAAAAACAGGTCTCGTTAATTTTACAAATTAATTTTTAAATACTTGTAAGTCTTAAAAATAAAGAATGTTACAAATTATTTCTATCACCTCAAGAAAAGGCAAATTTCAATTTCTTTAGCTCTAAAATAAATCCAGATAAAGACTGAGCTTCCAAACAATTAAAATCAATTGTGAAAATACCATGCTTTTTTTTCTTAATTTATATTCTAATAAAGTCTCAAATTAGAAGTTTGTCTAAATGTTTATGTTAACATTTCTGTTATTTTAGACAAATGTATAAAGGTGTTTTCATATATTTAGTTACATGGAGCTAAGTAACTTCAGATGAACACTATTCCATGCAGTCTACAAACATTTCCCAATAAATTAACAATAAAAACTGCTATTATTATTATTGAGTGCTTGGTAGGTGTCAGCCACTATTGTAGGACGTTTACAAGTGTCAATTTTAAGACTACAAGATAGGTAATCTTATTGTCCTCATTTTATAGATAATTACTTGCTTAAGCCACACAGCCAATAAGAGAGTAGGCTGACATTCAATCCCAGGCAGTCTGATTTCAGAGCCTACAAGCCACAACATGGTTGTTCTAAACAGACATATTTAAAAAATAGTTTAAGCAGCAAAAATCTGTGTATAAATTCTCCTCATGCCATTAAATACTGTTAAAAATCAGCTCTAAAGCTTATATGCCACTTTTAAGGAGATGAAGGTGTTCTGTCCTAAGGACTCTGGCTTCTAATCCCCTTGAGCTACAGAAGAGTCATTGGGGTTAATTCAACTCTAATCCAGCCACAACCAGAGCCTTCCTCTTCACATCAGTCTTAACCTACCATTTTCCCTAGTCCTCCAAGACACACAGTCTTGGAAATAAGAACCCTGAGTTTGTAAAGCAACATTACGTTCTGAGTTTTCCTTTGATAGATTTAAGAATATTAGTACTGAAGTTATACTTAATAGGCTTCCAAAAATTTACATCTACAGCCCAAAGGTTCAGACCACTCTATTTACTACATTTTGACTGTGAAAGCATTTACCTAGTTCTATGTGCAAGGCACTGAGCCTTTGTTCACGTTATCTTCCTTAAGCTCATAACCCCACCAGGTGAGCATTATGAACTACCATCCACTGCAGCGAGGAAACTGAGACTCAGAGAGGTGAATGATGTGCCCATGGTCCTGCTTCATGAGAGTAGCAGAGCCAATTTGGGTCAGGCTATATTATCTAACTTCAAAGGTACTTCTTGCTACCTTCTATACTACCTTGAGAAATGATTTATAAAATAAATCTTAACAATCATAATTCTCCTATATAAAAGTGTTATACAAATAGAATGCAAACCCAAAATAATGCCTTTAAACATTCAAGTAGTACAGAATGCAGAGACCAAACACCTACTGAATGCTTTCATACAATATAAAAATTTCTCATTTATTCTCATTCATGGAACTAGTTCATAAGAGTTCTTTGAAACTTTCAAAATTAAATGACCTTTAGGTTACAAGGCCAACGTATGATGTCCAGACTATCTAATACCTACAATATTATTCTGAAATATTTCAGAAATAACCATTAGGAATACATCGAACAGTAAGACCTAACAGAAGCAGCCTACATAGGGAGGCTTTTTCACTTTCTATGACAGAACCATGAGCTTCTCTCTGTACCTCAGTTTTCACAGCTATAAATTAAAGGGTAATATTAGATATTCTCAAGAGATCCCTTCCCCTGTGGAGTGGGAGAGTTGGAAATGTATAATCTGCAAAAAGCAACAAAACCGCAAACCAGATACTAATTTATGATCACTGGTACAGAAATATAGCTTGTTATTGGTTTTGTTGTTTTTAATAAGCATTAAAAAACAAAATACAATTAACCAATCTATTTATATGTGAAAATACTTAATTTCACTAAAAGTTTACCACTACAATAACAGCTATGTCAAAGTTATTATTTAATTATTTAAAAATCACTATGATGCAAGGTTTTAGAAGTTAAGTTACTCTTACCAAACCAATTCATTCTTACAGAAGTTTAAGCACTGAATATAATACATATTATATGTTACATAATCTAAAACTTCAACAATAGATAAGGTCTACATGAGGAATGAATATCAGAATCTTGTTACTGTTTAAGTCACCTAAAAAATTTCAGTTAGCCAAACTGAAATCTAATTTTATAAAAAATACTTTAAGAAATAAGTTTTCTATAATGTTATACTTACTGTAATTTACAAAACCTGATCTTCCCGAAGACTTTTATATTATGAGAATTTAGTACTGATCAGAATAACAATGGCGGCTTAAGAACAAAATGATCAAGCATTGGTTGTTTATTAAGAAAACAAATTTTAGTAAGTATCTACCTGTGTCAGTTACAACAAGTGCAGACCTGCCTGTTTTCATTTTTTTTAACTTTTCCCTTCCTGGAAAGACACCACTACTTTGTCTTTGTAGGGTATTGACAAACTCAGTAAATTCACACTTCCACATTGATATGTGATGCAGTCTTGAACGAGAATAGAAATCTGAAATAAAACTGCAGTCTGAGGGTCTGGATGGCACTGAAGGTGCTGCCTTGCTAAGAGAAGGTACTGAAGTGCTTTTTGTGCTTGAAGGCCCCTGAACAGTGGAGTGGTGAGCACCATTTATTTTAGTGTTCGTGTGCAAAGATGATAGTGAGAAGGAATTAGTTCTGTGTGGATTCCGCAAAGCATCTACGTTCCCGGAGCTTTGTTGCAATGACTGCACACTGCAGTCTCTGAAGTTGGTGCTGCTTTTCTCAGCCTTCTCCTCCTCCTGGGCAGAGTCTAGGGAAAGCCTGCTGGCAACACTGTTGCCCACAGGCACCCAGCAACCCTGTGTCTTTAAGGCACCATTAGAGCTATGCGTGTGGCCATTAAGAATGGCAGGGCTGTCTCTGTGAGGCGGAATTCCGTTTTGTTTCCTTCCTGGAACAACCTGCTCCAGCTCCACAAAACTAAAATCGCTATTTGCATCTTCTTCATTCCAACTGTTCATTCCATTGACTTTGACTTCTTTTCCCGTCTCAAGCTTCTTAATTATGTGATTTCTAAAGCAGAAAAAAAAAAAATTGTTCTTAAATGAATGTCTGACTTTCAAGCTAAAACTACTTTTTCATTTAAACATTGTCTTGGTGGTACACACTTTGATATCCCCCCCCAATTAAGCCACAAATTTTATATTCTTTTTATTCCAACAAAGGATAGTCCTTTGCTAAACCAAAGTAGCAAAATGACTAGGAAAACTCCAGAATATCAACAGCCTTAAAAAAACTCATTTTTTGAAAGCTTCAGACACTCTCCAAAAAGATATACAACAGAATCCTTTGAAAGTTAAGGAAAATCCAGAACCATTTTCAATTACTTTTCCCACTAAAAATGAATTAGAATCTGTAAGCTCTAAATACCCAGTTTGTAGCAGTGTCTAGCATGTGCTAGGTAGTCAATAAATATTAGCTGAATTAATGCAACGCAAACAACTCCCATAAAAACGGGTAAGAAACTTTGAGTTCTTAATTCCTACTTTTAATTTTAGATTTATATAAGGCATTTTTCAACACATTAAATCCAATACTGCTACAACACTGAGGCCAGTATTAGTTTCACTCAGGACAAGACAGACAGACCATTTTCATTAATTCATTAATGGGGCTAACAGTTGCCCAACTGGATAAAAAGAAAAAAACAGGTCAACGTGTATGGGTAATTTGGTAAAACTTATACCTAGAAAAATGAGGACACTTGCCCTATTAACCACGGAAGTGACATTTCATTTCTAAGAAAAGCACAATTAGATGCCAAGGTGGCCCAAGGCAATCTGGACCAAGTTTCTTGATGACAGGTTTATAAATGCAGGACCTACGACAAATGTTATGCTAAATTCACATTCTGGCTCCTCTAGATGTTTGCTTGGTTAATACTCTGTAATAAAGACAAAATTCATTTGCACTCACAAAAATCACCTAATTAAAAAAACAAACACCTGAACTATAGAGCAATAACTCATTCATAGAAATGTCGATAGAATTAACCTGATAACATTTTCAGGATCCAGATGAGGATGCCATATGTAGTACCAAGGCACAGGTGTGATTACCACAGTATTACCAGGCTTTATCTAAAGTCCCTCATCCTAATACCAACATGGTATACCAGTAATGACAGTGTGAATACACAGAAAAGTCACATGGGTCAGATACAAAACATTACCACCCATTTCTGGGTTGGCTCTGGCTCTGGCTGACCATCTCATGGAATATGATAGCCAACTCTGAGTAGGTCCAGTCCTCACAGATGAACATAGCAGTGAAAGGGAAAAAGACGACCAACTGCAAACAATTAAAAGAGGAAGGAGAGAAAACCTAATTTGTTACATGTCAGAGGAAGGCTGGCCCTTGAGCTACAAAGAGAAAGCAAGGGAGTAGAAAGTCACATAACAGAATTTCAAAGAAATGTGTAAAATGTATTGAACGTACGAAAAAATAAAGATCATAGTAAGCAACAAAAGTTAGAAAACTCTCAATATCTATTTTTCTGTGTCACTAATATTTACTAGCAACATGTGTAATGAAAATGCATACATTGGCAAGAAAATGTACTGCAAATATATATTCTTTTTGTTTTTCGGTCTAGACAAGTGGATATTTACAAAGTAGCTGTACTGGAAATACATCAGCAGTAAACATACATTTATTAGGCAACAGCGTAAAATGTATTAAGAAGTAAAATCAATTAAGTAAATTTTTCTTAAAACTGACACAAAGTATTTTGAAAAACACGTATAGCAGTCCCCCTTCTCCGCAGTTGCACTTTCCAGTTTCAGTTACCTACGATCAGCTATGGTCTGAAAATATTAGATAGAAAATTTCAGAAATAAACAATTCATAAGTTTTACATTGTGTACCTTCCTGAGTAGCCTCAACTGAGGCATTTTATCATCTCACATCAAGGGTGAGTACAGTAGAAAGACACCATATCCACTTAACTTTTATTACCGTATATTGTTATAATTGTTCCTCTTTATAACTAGTTATTGTTAATCTCTTACTGTGCCTAATTTATAAATTAAACTTTACCATGGGTATGTATACATAGGAAAAAACACAGTATATAAAGGATATGGTACTATCTGCAGTTTCAGGGATCTGCTGGGGGTCTTGGAACATAATCCCCTGAACATAAGGGGAGACTACTATCAATTTTCTACTTTTATTAATGTGGGTAAGAAAAAAATATGAAGTTATATATTCAAAAAGGTTTTCTAGTATTACCTATTGTACACCTTCATGGTACTAAAAAAATGAAAAGTTTTAGGTAACATGAAAACATCTGAATATGCTTATAAATGAATACAAGTTAAAGGACAAGTAACAACAATAAAAACTACAGAAGGCAGTGATATTGGATCCTCCCAGGTTAGACTCTTGGTCTTTTGGCAAAGATATATCCAACTCCCAAAGCAAGCAATTTAATAAATAAGGAGAAGACCGATGATGATAATGAACCAACTGATACACAAGTTAAGGTAACATACCGATTACTGTGAAACCCACTTACCCAAGATTATTGCGTTAAAGCTTAAATCAATGTATTTTTAAAAATCAGTCACATGAAAAAAACTCTAGATTCACCTCTAACTCTGTACCATTTAGGGTTACCAACCAAATTTTCATTGATATAAAATATTTAAATATTTAGAACTGTTATGAATTTAGAATTCTTCAAAAATAACCCGGGAATGCTAACATTTTTGTTCATTGTCTTTCCATGCATAGCATATAACAAAAGTATAGCTGGCACAGTTAATTCAATTTTTGAGAAAGCAACATTCTAGTGTGGAAATAATTACTTTCAGAAAAACCCATTGAAAATTTTCCTTCTAATAATTTAAGAGCCATTAGTTTAACATGGGAATCTAAAATGACTAAAAAACCTTTTGTTACATTTATGAAACTCCTATTTATGAGGATATGAACTCTATGAGGGAAGAAGCTATCATGATAAAAATAATTTTTAGTTAACACACACACACTTATTTTAGTATGTTTAACACAGATGAATGGCCGGGTTATACAATTGTTTCTATCTTCAGCAGAGCAGGAACCATACCCACTGCTAAAAACCAGCTTTGCAGCAACACCACTCTAGACAAACTTACACCCTGTTGTTGAGTTGTTTGGCTCTACTACTTGGACCGGGCACCGGGTCCTCAGGTTTGCATACAGGATTGAAGCTGAGACCTTTCTGCACAGTGGACTGCTTGCTGTACAGCTGATAGGGAATGTAGGACAGGAGGCGGCCAGCTTTGACACTGCAACAAAAAAGTAACACCACTGTAAGCATTCAATACTTGAGAGAAATGAGCTTCATGAAAAATCAATGCTCTTAATGATGGCAGTATGTCTGCAACAAGCCATCTTTCTTAGTTTCAGTCCTTCTCCCTCTGTCTTAGTGATCCTAATACAATGTAATTTTACTTCAACATTGAAGAATGACTTCCCACCCATGAAAAGACACACAACTGAGATTTTAAAAATCAGTGGCCAACAATCCTCACGAGAAAACAATTATACAGTACGGGAAGTAAAACCGCAGGCATGGAGTTGAACTAGTTAATGTTTTTATCTTAACTTAATAATACTGAACACAATTTCCCCTCAAATAATTATACAGTCATAAGACTTTCTCGAATCCCATCTCACATATTAAGTTTTCCCAGAATAAGTAAACTGGATGAATATTCTCAATTTCCACAATTTGTGTTAGGTAAGTCTAGTAAATGTGGAAAAACTGTAAAATTTTTTTTAAATGGGATAAAAAAAGAACCTTAACTTTAATAATAATAAATAATTCATACTATTTTAATGTGTGTAAGAGTGATAGAGATGAGGCCACATGAGGATATGAACTCTGCGAGGTCAGATGCTATCATGTATGTCCTCTTCCAAATGTCCACTAGACATCCAACGGAACCAGGAAAAACCGGTGCTAAACCAGCACGGCTGTAATACTAGTGGAACTCCCATATCGACTGACACTCAAACACCTACCTATTCCTTTGTACTTCAGAACAAAGACTAGTTTGATTAAGCTGTCTTAAATTGATTTTTGCTTTCTCATAAATTGAGTTATATATGGTTACTATATCATTTAAAATATCATTTTCAACTTAAATTTTAAAATAGCCAACCAATATACTTATGCCAACATCCAAATTTTAAAACAGGCTCCTTGGTATCAGGAAATATTTCTAAACATCTCTGGTTTTAAACCCTAACTGTATACTATGAAAGTCATATTTTAATTATTTAAGAAAAATTACTAAATAACAGACAAAATATACTTTTCTTATTTTGTCATAAATCCAAAAGTTTTCACATTTAATTTTCTCAAAGGTCACTCCACAAACCATGTTTTAAGAAAAATAACAAACATATAAGAAATGACTAAATTAGCTAACAAAAAACAATTTAAAATACTGAGTTAACTGTGAACACAGGAAAACACAGTGATGACATATGCTAAAAACGGAACCATATAATACTACAGACTATGTTCTTTATGTAATTATATCAATATATATTTAGTAATTCTATCCAAAGTACCTAAACTGTATCCAAATGCTAAAACTACTAACTTATGATGGTAAAGAACATTCTGTGACATATCAATTTTCATTTACCTAACTATTTACTATCAGGCTAAATTACTTGTATCAAGATTACTTACTATATTCAAGCATTAGAGTCAAAATCCTAAAATTAGACCATCTTTATCAAACTTTTCTTCCTTTAACAGTTGGTCTCAACTGCTTATGGATCTCTCTTCTTGTGGTATTATCTATCCACCTGCTTCCCCCACCACAGAAGAAGAGGTATTTAATATGTGAAGTAGAACCCTAACCTTAGCCTTCCACCTGTTCATCGCATAGAGCTGTAACTAAAGGATACGTAGAGAGTGAAACTGGTGCTCCAGTTGCGCACTGAAGTGAAAACAAAGAGCAATGAACAGAGAAACTGCCCTACTATCATGCTCGCTTCTCCAGCCCTGACACAGCACGGCATGCTGGGTGACGAGTCTTTAAAGGTGCTCTCTATGGTCGACAACCGATTATACACACAGCGTAAGATCTTGTCCCGCTCCCAACAAGAGCCATGTCACCCAGAATTTAGTCTCAGATAATTAAGTCCATGGAGACTGACAGAAAATAAGAGCCAATTTCAATACTACAGGTCTCATATCAGACACCCTCAGAGAAACCTAGTAAAATGAATTAAAGCCCAACGCACCATACACGTTTGACAAGAAATCCTTTTAATATGAAGCCCAAATCATTATCTATCAGTTATATACTCTTAAGTATCCCTACTTATTCACTTCTTTATCTGTATATACACAGATAAAAATATTATCTCGAAGTATATTTTTAAAAGATCTTTAAAAAATTCTCTCAGGGATTAATTTCTAATACTTTCTAATTTCACTGCTTATGCTGAGCACAAAGGAACTGTACCTACACTACTCTTCTTACATTAGAAAGAATCAAATATCAAAATTCAAATTTCAAAACCAAAAGGAGCTTCATTTTACAAAAAAATTGTTTCTCTGTATACTGAGCTTTCAATGTACTGCTCTACAATGAAAATATATTCTGATATATATTAAAGAGTTTATGTTATATACAATGGGTCAGGCACATATTATCTGTAAGTGAAAACTCACCTACGTTGAGGAGTCTTAATTCTTGCTTTGTCCTACAGCCCTATCCCACTAAAGTTATCTCCAAAACAAAATTTTGTATCTAACAGTTCTCTAAATCATTTCCTATTTCTATCAATTGACAATGAATTTACACTGGCTGTTATAACCAGATTTGGGGAAATTTTACAAAAATTAAGATACAACAAAATTATCACTATATTAATTGCTATTCCAAGCTTTTTCCTCTATATTATAGTAACAGCACTTTATCTGTATGAAACAATCATGCACATCAAATGTGTTTATGGTTCCAGTCAATGTCTCAGTTATCCTCTATTAGAAAAACAGTATCTAACATTGGTATATGCACCCAACTATCTATTCAGGCATCTATCTTCTTCCATATTCAAAAGGGGTTTAAAGCAAGAAAAAAACCTAATGATGTGCTAATGAAAAACTGAGCTGGTTTTGCCTGTTCCACCATTAAGCAAAAGTCATCTTTATGGACCAAAATTAAACTTCCCTTTGCCCCACCCCCATCACCTAATGCTTTCCAACCACTTACCAAAACATCATAGCTCAAGAAAGGAAATTAGCAGGTATGAAATATGTATAAGACTTCTTGCTCTTTCTTCTACAGGGTCCATATTGTTTTTTACACAGATCCTGAGAGTTACGTTATTCATTCTTTAGCTCCTAAAGACCAGGAATAATTTCTAATAAAGTATTACCTACAAATAAAATATTACCTACAAGTCAGTAGGTGGTAGTCTGGACTGTGTGTGTTTGTTAGTTAGCCAAGTAAAAATAATTTTAGAAGAATTTTCTAGTGCTGTGAGAGAAAAATGTAAATGACACCAAGATTAATTTTTTTAAAAAGTCAAATCTATACCAGAAATTAGTCATGCACATTTTCTATGAAGAATAAACTGAAGCAAGACACAAAAACACAAGAGAAATGGAAAAAAAAATGAGGTAAAGTTGCAATCAAGTGTTATTTGAATTAAATATGCACTTTAATATTTACATCAAATATAATTAGAAACAAAGCTTTAGTCCATATGAAGTATGAGATCTTCAGAATATCTGAATATATGACAAATATGCTAACATAGTATAATTTGGAAGCTAAAAAAGAAAGGACAAACTGTACTGAGCATCAGTTACTAGAAGACCCAGTCAGTTGGCATGAATTGGAACAATGGTGACCACATTCTACACTCACAGCAAAACCATCAGAATCTAACCATAGGAGGGTGGCAGGTTCCCATGCTAAAAAGACTCAACACAGAATAAACAATAACAAAAACAATGTTAACCTGTCATAACCTAGGACAATGTTTTTAAACTGTGCTTCATGGTACTCCATGGCTTGATGAGGCAGTGGGGTAAATCACAGTGGCTTCTCATTAACTACTGTACACTTCAAATCTCAATAAAAAAATTGTCCAAAGAAAAGGAGTATGGTAAAAATTTGAAAATCACTAACTTATACTATATGCAAATATAGGATTTACAAGGCAAAGGTTTCAGTAAAATAATCTCATACCTTAAGTCCCGCACACAGGACTTTCCTGCTCCTTAGCAGTTGTGGTCCTATAATCATGTACATGTACACTGACTCAGGTTTCATGGCACAAACACAGACACCAGGGGGCTCTAATCAAAGCAAAGAAATCACCCCCACACACTTAGACGTGGTAGTTGCTATTTAAACTGTTCAAATTAAAAATAAGAAAGCTAATTATGGAAGAGAGTATCATGTATCATCCATTAAATAGCTAATAAAATGTTAAAATTTTAAGTATAATAAAACCATATTAAAACACCGCTGAGGAGGAAAAGAGATAAATAAGACTGAGATTAGAGTGTGAAAGAAAACAGTACTTTGACTTAATCAAAAGGATTCCATGCTATGACATAGTATACACTGGGCATTTATATTACGTATTAAGATATGCCCAGATTGATCCATTTCCACATGGGTCAATTCATCTTTAACAAGCTTAATTAAATGGCAAAGAGCAGGCCCAAAAAGGAGTCAGAAAACCTAGAATCCTGTTGTACTTGGGCAAATTAGTTAACCTTATCAGACCTACCATCTCATATACAAAATGAAGCAAACAAGCCATATAATCACAATATCCAAATTCATTTCAGTTATTTAAAAACAGATGATTAAGCTTGATTTCAAACTAAAATACAATCCACTAAAGTGATTTTTAACATTTATAACTGCCACAATTCTTTTTCTATTGTATTGGACTGGCCAGAAAGTTCTAGTGTTTTCCGTTCATTTGTTTAGTTTTTAGTACTGCTTATCTGTCTTTAACTTCATTCTAAACAATTTTGTTAGACTGTACTGTGACAGGTGCCATAGCAGTATGCATGAAAAAAACCCCATCAAAATTGGTGAATTTTTTTGCAGCCATTTTAATACTGAAGATGGAAAAAGATGCACAATATGTTTGGCATATTATGCTTTATTATTTCAAGAAAGGTAAAAACACAACTGAAATGCAAAAAAAGATGGAGAAGGTGTTGTCATGGATTAAATGTGTCAAAAATGGTCTGCGAAGTTTCTTACTACTACTGACATTTTGGCGAAATAATTCTTTGCTGTGGGGCTGTCTTATGCATTGGAAGATGTTTAGCAGCACCCCTGGCTCTACCCACTAGAAGCCAACAGCAGGAAATGGCGGACATACTCAAAATACTCAAGTCAATAAAATTATTGGTGAAAATGAAAAATGTGTCTTTTGTTTTATAGAAAAAACTAAATGGACTTCTGGCCAACCCAACATTATCTCTCTAGCTGCATTCAGGACAAGAAGGAAGAGCATTTGTAAAGAAAACCACCTATCGTGAAAATCACCATTTTCTCAGCAAATCAAGTCCTACCTAGTAAGAGTCCTTTTCATTGCCACTCTCCTACTGTCCGTGGAGCTATCCCATAGTCCCCAAAGCCAAACTAAATACTCCCTCATCCAAATTCTAGCCCTGGTACAAGGACAGGACTGGAATGTCTGTATGCAACAATACACAGCTGACTCTGGGATGATTCTAACTTCTTATACTGAAAACTTTCCAAATCCTTTTTAAGGAGACACACAACTGATCCTATATGATTAATGGACAGTGGCTAGGTCATGAGACCACAGCACAAAGAATCAGTGAGATGTTCCAGGGATGGGCCTTCAACAACCCCCTAAGGCTTAAAAAACACTTAATCTATAAAATACATTTGGCTTTCTGTAAACCAAGTGCATTTTTTTTTAAATGCCCTTTTTGCCCTGGCCGGACAGCTCAGCTGGTTTGAGTGTTGTCCTGATTCACCAAGGCTTTGGTGGGTCTGAACTCTGGTCAGGACACATACAAGATGCAACCAATGAACGCATAAATAAGTAGAACAAATCAATGTTTCTTTCTCTCTGAAAATCAATACATAAAAATTTTTTAATAAAAATGAAATGCCCTTTTGACCTTTTGGAATTTACTTTTTAATACTTGCAAATGTTTTTAGAATAAAAATTTAAAAACAACAATTACTTCTTACATATTATACATCTACAATATGCCTGGAGTTGTGCTAGTTTGCACAAATTATTTCTATTTCTCACATAACCACAGCAGGTAGATATTAACCTTCTTTCACAAATGAGGAAATGAAGTTCAGAATGACTGTATAACTCTTCCCAAAGTTACACAAGATATCAGGTATATTTAATTTAATTCCTGAGTTCAGATGTGAACCCAGGTGTGTCTCCAGAGCCCAAGCACAGGCCTTCCCACTATTCTATGTTGCCTCCCACACAGAATCTATGCTGCTACATTTGCTATACAAAAGAACTGAACAATACTAAATCCGCTGATTCATGCTTAATTCATGAAAAGTACTGACTAGAAAAAATAACATTTTATTAGTACTGCATAATATAATCTGACCACTCTTTTATGCAATATCTATAATCTACTTATTCAAAAAATTATGATTTTAGTATTTTCACTTTCAACTTTCATAAATCTAGCAATCACTCACATTTACAAGGTCTGCCCAGAAATTATCCAGCCATGTAATATGAAAAAGACATTTATTGAAGAAGAAACATTGTACAGATGACAATGACGCCTTAGTCCCCTTCAGAGTAGGAACATTGGAACCTCACACAGTTCTCCCAATTGCCATCAGCTGCCCTCCTGTAATTTCCTGAATCTCATCAATGGTCTGAAATCTCTTCCCTTTCAAAGGTGATTTTAGTTTTGGGAAAAGCCAGAAGTCACAGGGCACCAAATCTGGGCTGTAGGGGGTGCTGAGTTACCTGGGTAATTTGATGTTTTGCCAAAAATCTTTGCATGGGATGTGATGCAGGAGGAGGCCCATTGTTGTGATGAAGCTGCCAATCACCAGCTGCCCACAGCTGCAGCCTTCTGAATCATCCAAATAGTTTCAACGGAGGAATGTTCAAGCTTAATGTAAAATCTGATGCAGATCTGTTGCTCTACTGGCTCAGTCATTTTGAATACAACAACCACACAGTGCACATGCTCACTCAACAGGATCTGCCACCCCACTGACTGGTACAGTGAAGTCATCACTGTTCACAGATATGCATTCCAGTCCACTTCCCTTGGCTGCCAGGTTGTATCAATGTCCCGCAAACCATTCTCGTTATATCAACAATGGCTGGACTTTTTCTGGACTGATCTCATACAATATTATTGTTTCAAAATATAAATCACTTAAGTTATGGCTTATCACCAACATGCCAGATAACATATTTAAACTTAAAAAGCTAGTATGAATAGCTACCACTGATTTACAACAAATCAATTCCAAACACAGAGCTGCCTAGCCCTTAATAGGTGCACAAATATCTGCCAAATGACTTGCTTAGTCAACCTCCTCCTATTACCGCTTCCCGCTGCTTACCTAATTCATTGTCCCTAATTCCTGGTAGCTAAGGTTCCAAGAACACTAATGTAGTACACTTCTGATTGGATGACAAATTTTATGGCCATCTGAATTATCAATGTGATTTTCTAAAGAATATAGCAGTGTTGTTTAAGACATTAATTACTTTTCACCCTTTAGAGGCAGTGTTACTGTCTATAATAGAATAAAATATATCCCAATTTTTAAAACTTATTAAAAATTAAACTTACCTTTCCACAATCCATTCTGGCCGAATTACCTTTTCCCCCTTTAATTCTTTGATTTTGGCAGTAGGAAGGTTGGTGGCAATAATGTGTGTGGTTTTGGATCTGGAATAATACACATGGTACTGGCCTCCATGCAACATCATCAGCTTTCTCAACTCCTCAGCAGAAGGGTCTGTAAAGTTAGTATTGAAATATATTAAGAGTTTTATATATAAGAAAGTAGAACCTGAGCAGAATAATCCCTTAAACAGGCCATTCAAAGAACGTATCACTGGTTCACTTTCTCCTTTACAATTTACCAGTAAACAAAGTTGGGAGCCAAGTCACGGGTGATAAAGGTATTATGCTTCAGCACATCCTCTTCCCTGGCTGCTAGAAACAGTCAGCCAACACACACACATCTACTGCTAAGAGGTGCCTAGAAAAGCAAACAGGGACTTCTTCAAGTAATGAATCAAATACTAACATTAGAGCAAAAATTTTTAAACTTTGGACCACATTTAGCTATATGACCTGGATACTGGTATATTATGTTTTAAAAAAATTAAGAACTATGAAGTCATTTATGAGTCAGTTTACAGAAACTCCAACTAATCTTACAGGTCCTTCAGAATACAGCAGGTCCTTGAATAACATCATTTCTTTACTGCGTTAATGAGATTCCACAGGAACTTAACTCCTGTTTGTATCAATTAGCCTATGGTAAAATTGGTTTTGTTACCTGTCATTTCACTTAAAGTCACAGAACTTATTGATGACATTAAGTGAGGACTTACTGTAATACAATAGTACATAAATTGCTCATATATTCTATGTGCAGACATGCCACAGGGCTTACTAACAGATTTTACTCCTATAAAATAATTTTAAATTTTATTTAAGAATATATAAGTTAAAATAATCTTATTCGGTTTCCTAATATGAATTTATATCGAAGCCAAAAAATAAAGTTCACCAATACAGAAAAATAAATTTCAGACAGAGAAACACCGTATTTTTCAATTTTTTCAAAATATTTAACTATTAAAAAATATCTCAAAGAATTAATACAGTTTATGCTTTCCCAAAAAAGAAATGTCTGACTCATTAAAGTTATGTTATACCAGGCGTTTACTACTATCACATTAAACTAATTATTTTCAATAGCTTTTCTGTTTCTTTCACCTATTATCCTAATAAAAGCTCTAAATCACACCTCTCCTAGCAACAGCTGTACCCTGGTGGGGCAGGGAGGCCACAGGAGGCTTATGTATCTATTTTGTTATTCAAGCAAGTATTTAAATGAACACTTTATTATAATAACTATCTAATAAGGTGAGTTTTAGACTTTTGAAGAATTAAAAAACGGACAAAGCACACACAGATATGCCAGGTTAATTCTTGATAAATTCTTACAGTGTAGAATTTACTTGATGTTACTGATCACACATTCTGACAATCCCTGATAATGGAAGCCACATTTATTTAAAACCAAGATTTCTAGTAACCTCATCAAAAACAGAAAAAACATGAAATCACTTCTAATATTTTTATTTAACCAAACAGATCCAAAATATTATTACTTTAACATGTAATCAATATAAAAGTTGAGTGTTCCACATTCTTTTTTTTATACTGAGTCTCCAGAATTAAGTATGTATTTTATACTTAAATCACATCTCAATTTAGTCTAGCCACATTTCAAGTGCTTAACACATGTGTCTAGTGGCTACCAAATTGGGCGTGGTACTAGAAAGAGAAATGAAACAACTTTTAAGTAAAATTAATTCAACAGTCATAATGGGAAGGTTTTTAGGGGTGGGGATCACAAAAACTAAGCTAGAGCGTCACAATGATTTAATGTACAATTGTAGAAATTAAAACAGCTATCCAGTCAGGAATCTATAGTTTACTTACTTTCTTTCTCTCCCTAAGATTAAAGAACTTGGCTGACCTTATTAAATAATAGTGAAAAGTACCAAATTAAAGGCTAGATGCAATCAATGCAATAAGATGGACAAACATCAAATCCAATAAAAAGCACAGAAACGTTAAAAAATCACCTTACAAGTTATTCTGTAATTTTCCAACTGTATTAAACCAACTGTATTAAATGACTGAAACAGAAAGCAAGTGGGCTGCCAGGAATATATCACCTCTGCACACATACTTGTAAAGCACTCTCCCCTCTACGAGTTGCTCTTTGAAATCTAATTACTATAAAAATTTGGAACTTGAAAACCTGGAGAATTTATTGTCCTTTTTATGGGATGAAGTTTACGGAGTTCTTTTCAAGTTCAATTTTGAGGACTCGAATATTTTTCAGTGTGAGTGAATCATGAAAACCAATCTACTAAAAGGTAATAAGATCACGTAAACTATGGTGTCAGACTGACCTGGATTTAATTTTGGCTTTAACATTCTTTAGCTGGGTGACTTTAGACAAGTTTTGAACTCCTTAAAGCTTTCTCCTCTTCCTTTACAAACAAGTAAGACTACATTAAGTCTGGCACATAGGAGTACTCTATAAAAACGTTATTATAAAGTCTGAATAATCAGAACCGCTTTCAAGTAACATGTATGACTTGAGACTCCTGCCCTAAACCCTGTAAAAATGGTGGAAGACAGTAGAAATGCTGACACATGGGGCCTTGAATTTCAAACAAAAACTGCCAACAGTGCACTAGGGCAGCAGCCAGGAACCACTCCATCAGCTCAAACAGCCTGGTATGCATGTGGTTGGTAGCTCCCTTTTTGTTACTTTTTATAAAATTTTTAAAATAGTATTTCTCCTTTTCTCTATTTCCTCAGCAATAAACATAATCCCAAATACAAGTTCAAGAGAATATAAACGATAGCTCTGAAGATTTGCATAATAAATTCAATTTTGTATTGAACATCCTTTAGTTCAGACGTGTGCTAATTAGAGAAAACTGGGAGAATATTCAACACTATGAAATCTGAGACACTGAGTGGTGTGACCCACACAAGGGACCCCACCCCTGCAATCTACTACAATAGTTACTTTTCTTCATAGTACTGATTACAATCTGAAATTATCTTGTCTATTTGCTTACTTGTTTATCATCAGATATCCCCCCAGAACATGTGCTCCCGGAGTACAGGAACTTTGTCTCTCTTACTTTGGTGTATCTGGCACAAAGCTGGGGCTCAGTAAGTATCTGCTGAATCGATGTCCCCAGTACATCAGACTCCTGCCTGGAGTTTACCCCTCTAGCAAAAGGAACACAAGTACATGAGTATATCAATTCTCAAAATATTTAATCAGTCTCTCACAAATTAGGCCATACAGCAGACTACTAAGTGGGACTGACTGGATTCAAATTCTAGCTCTATTACTTGCTAGTTGTATGGACCTCAGGAAAGTTACTTAACTTCCCAAGCCTCAGTTTTCTCGTATGTAAACTGGGGGTAGTAATAGTGCATCAGAGGGCTGATGTGAGATTTTTTTTAAATTACTTTATTGTTCTTCAATTACGGTTGTCTGCATTTTCTCCCCTCCCCTCCGCCCCGCCCTATCCAACCCCACCTCTCTCCCTGGCTTCCACCCTCCCCCTTGGTTTTGTCCACATGCCCTTTGTAGTAGTTCCTGAAAACCTTTCTCTCCACAGTCCCCTCTCCTCTCCCCTCTGGCTATTGTTCTTAATTTCAATGTCTCTGGTTATATTTTGCTTGCTTTTTTCTTTTGTTGATTATGTTCCAGTTAAAGGTGAGATCATATGGTATTTGTCCCTGGCTTACTTCACTTAGCATAATGCTCTCTAGTTCTACCCATGCTGTAGCAAAGGGTATAAGCTCCTTCTTTCTCTCTGCTGTGTAGAATTCCATTGTGTAAATGTACCATAGTTTCTTGATCCACTCATTTGCTGATGGGCACTTGGGTTGCTTCCAGCACCTGGCTATAATAAATTGTGCTACTATGAACACTGGGGTGCATAGGTTCTTTTGGCATAGGTGTATCAGGGTTCTTAGGGTATAATCCCAGCAGTGGAACTGCTGGGTCAAAAAGCAGTTTCATTTTTAGTTTTCTGAGGAAGTTCCATACTGTTTTCCACAATGGCTTCACCAGTCTGCATTCCCACCAACAGTGTAATAGAGTTCCCTTTTCTCTGCATCCTCTCCAACACTTGTTTGTTGATTTGTTTATGATGGCCATTTTGATTGGTGTGAGGTGGTATCTCATTGTGGTTTTAATCTGCATCTCTTTGATGGCTAGCGATGATGAGCATCTTTTCATATCTCTCTGGGCCCTCTGTCCTCCTTGGAGAAGGGTCTGTTCAAGCCTTTTGCCCATTTTTTATTTGGGATTTTTGTCTTCTTGGAGTGGATGTTGAGAGATTTAAGAGGCAAAAATTATAAACTGCTAATTCACATAGTGAGAATTACATATCAGCTATTACCAGTATTATTAGTAGTATTATTACTGTTTTTTTCCAAAGCAGGAAGATGGAAGGACTGTCAGGGCTGCTCTCAATTTCTAAAGCATCAATTTTTTTTTCAATCCATAATCCCACCTACAAATGCTTTTTTACTAGAAGGCCCTAGATGTACTGGCAAAAATAGGAAAATGAGAAATCAAACAAAACAAAATTATATTCAGGGAAATGCTATTCTCCAAATCCTTACAATTGGTGTTACTCTAGAAAAATGTCAGAACTAAAAGAGCTTTTGAGATCAAATAACTATTTCATTTCCCACATTGATATAAATGAGATTAATCAAGTTAAATAGACTGGACCAATTCAAAAAGTAAATAAAATTATTAAACAACTTAGAGTATAAAAAAGGCAACTGAATCACCAAGAAAAATCGTCACCACAGATTATATCACTGACATTTTGGTAAAGATCCTTTAAGTAAAACAGTGTCTCTAAAGCCTTGGTGGCTCCCAAAGATCACTTTACCGGAAATTAAAAAATATAGCATTGGTTCTAAAAATAAAGATTTTTAAAGGGACATGAGCTAATCAAATTTTTCCTTGAAGTTCTACTAATTTTTAAGCAAGTAAATTAGCCCTGGTGGCTCAGTTGAGCATTGTCCTAACAAAACAAAAAAGGTCATCAGTTCAATTCCTGGTCAGAGCACATGCTTGGGTGGCAGGCCTGAGAGGCAACCCATATATGTTTCTCTCACAGATTGATGTTTTCCTCCCTCTCTTTCTCCCTTCCTCCCACTCTAAAAATAACAAAAATTTAAAAAAATAAACAAGCAAATTATTGTTCATTAATGTACTTAATAAAGTTTCTTATGAATGGCACCAATTTTAGGCAGAATAACAAATCAAAGATTGGGGAGATGAAGGTAACTTTCCAAGGTCACACACAGCTAATGGAATGGCCACCATTCAGGTCTAAGTCTGTGTCTCCCAAAACTCACACTTCATCAACCTTAACAGGATGCAACCCTTGATAGAGAAGCCTGGTTTCCAGTTGCAGGTTAACACTGAAAGTCATGACATCCTGGGCAACTGATGCATCTCACTTAGCCTGTTCCCTCATTGATAAAATGAGAGGTAGACTAGATATTTAAGATCGCTCACAAAGCTGTTGTACAATTCTATGCAATAAACATAGAGTTGCACACTAAATAGAATTTAGTATGTAATTCTATGCACTAAAATCATTATCTTCAGCAAACGAAATTTGAGGACTTTTTCAAAAGTTTGTAAGAGAATGCAAAAAAGGTCATATCGTACCCAATTTTATGGATAAACAAACTAGAGCAGAAAAAATGTAATGGAGAAAACACAAACAAAACCTATATATATATATATGCAAGATACTGGAAAAGGTAGGTCCACACTCATATATATCTCAACTATCTAATAAACTACAATGTCTTATCCACATTAACAGGTACTAAATTAAGAAGTTTAGGGTCATAATATGGAAAATACTTAAAGCAAATATTGACTCTATTATGGCCAATATAAAACTTGTGGTATAAAGCAAAACACAGAGAACTGGAGATCTGAAGTCCTGAGTGTAGTTTGGCTATGCCATAATTAGCTGGGTGACACTAAGTAGTTTTCTACTATGTGCTTTAGTGACAGAGTCAAATGGGATGATTGTAGCATATGACCTCTTAGATTCCTTTCAGACCTAAGCTATTATAAATCTATTTAGTTTCTGGACAATTCCCTTCCATTACAAGTAGGTTCCATCAGATCAAATACCATCACAGAAAACAAAATCAGTATTACAAAACCAACTCTACAACCCATCAAAAAGTCAGTCAGAGTGCTTAGATGACATGGTCAAAATAAACTATCTTTTTTTTTTTTTTTTTTATTTTTATTTTTATTTATTTTTAGAGAGAGGGGAGGGGAGGGAGACAGAGAGGGAGAGAAACAGCAATGTACGGTTGCCTCTCGCATGGCCCTCACGGGGACCTGGCCCGCAACCCAGGCATGTGCCCTGACGGGGAATCGAACCGGGACCCTCTGGTTCCCAGCCCGCGCTCAATCCACTGAGCTACACCAGCCAGGGCCAAAATAAACTATCTTTTATGATGTGTGTAGTATAAGAACCCCTGCTCAGTTAAGTTTATCCTCTGATGGAAGTTCTATATCTGACAGTATTACATGCTAATAATCTTTGTGAGTAGAAGGCCAAGATTTAATGATTTTATTTATTTATTTTTAGAGAAAGGTAAAGGGAGGGAGAAAGAGAAGAGTAAAAACATCAGTCTGTTACCTCTTATACAACCCTAACTAGCAACCTGGCTCATGACCCAGACATGTGCCCCGACCAGGATTCAAACCAATGACCTTTTGGTTTGCGGGACAACACCCAACCCACTGAACCATACCAATCAGGGAGAAGCCAAGATTTAAAGGGTCTTCACTTCTATTATTTTCACAACAAGCAATATTATCACTTACATGTATGTATTCATTATATATTTGTGTATCTTCATGTATATATCATCACACATCCTAAATGGCCTGCATGAACTCTCAAACTATGTTAACTCCCAAACTGTCTATTAAAATACCAGCACAGACGATCTAAGACATTTGGGGGAAAAAAATGTAACTAATCTATCCTTTTTATTTAAGCTTCACTACTGAGGCTAGGCAGTAGTTTGAAACATGATACATAAACAAGATACTCAGAAAATTTCCTCTAAGACCACACAATTTGGTAGTCATTTTTACTAGCAATAATCCTAAATATTTGATATAGAAATTTAAGATTGCCAGTTTCCCTAAGCCATTATATTCAGCAAAATATGATTTTAAAGAGCTACACTGTAACTGGCATCTCCTGTTATAGAATACTCTCATACATGTTTCCATATAATAATAAAAATAGTAAGAATAAAATTTTGCACATGACAATAATAAAACTTGAAAATATTTTATTTCCTATAGGCAGTAGGTACTTATGTATGTCTATTATAGTAAATAATATAATCAATCTTCTTAACACATTGTATGTGGGTAGCTTTTATCGCGCACTAACAGTTGGCGCGGGCCATTTTTGCTAATGTTTTGGGCAAATGGCAACGTTCAGTATAATTATGGAAAGTTTAGTTTTACATATTTTTTTCAATGAAACTTTTTGTGATTTACTATAAAATGTATACTGAATTATATTTCTTAAATTTTAAACAGACAAATACTGGAAAACTCACTGGAAATTGAAATTAATAAAATGTGTAAAAATTCCGATTTATTGAAAATATTTTGAAAAAAGTACGTAAAATGTGTAAAAAAAGAAAGAATGAAGTTTTAGTAGTGTTTTTTTGTGTGATAATCATATGTAAAAAAAGAAAGAATGAAGTTTTAGTAGTGTTTTTTTGTGTGATAATTGTTAGAACATACATACATACATAATTCACCATTGTATGTGTTAGAGACCCAAATTTTGTCCTTTGGAATTCGTATATCTGCATGTTAGCATCCCTTTAGAGCAATAAAAAAGTATAAAAATAAACGTGTTTATACGTTACCCGCATTCTACCGCTAGTCTACAAAACACGTATTTATATGTGGCCCGCGCTCCACCAGTCAACGTAACACGTATAAATACGTTTGCCGCATACAATGCGTTAAGAAACATTTCCCTCTTTGTAGAGCAAAACAGAAAACCGTCATTTAATTTTATTACCATAAACAGGTAAAAAGAACTGAAAAAGAAAATTAACATTAATTTAGTGCCTATTCCTGTCAGTATTTTACATACTTTATCTCACTTAATCCTCACTACCAGTGATTCCAATACAGGAATCAACAGTACAGTCTCAGCACAAGTTCTTTGAGAGATTGATTTCATTTCAACAGTATGTTTGCAAAAACAAGTGAAGCCAAGCATTTTTGAGGATCCTATGGATAACCACTTCAATATTAAGCACTGCCACACAATTTCAGTGCCCAAGTTTTATTATGAAGGCACTAGTGCTATTGTCATACACTCCCTTAAATGTCATGGACTTGTCAACCAATGGTTATTGGAGCCAATTCAACACCAGTAGGAATCCCCAATTTGGGGTGAGGTGAAGAAGAAAACTTAATATATTAAGTGCAAACAGTTCATTTGTGATACAGCAAAGCTGTAAGCCCTGGGGCAAAGAGGCCCTGGGACCAAGGCCTCTCTCTGCCTAGACAGCTCTGATACTCTTGGTTTCTCACTGGTCTGCCAGGGAAACACAGTCTTCAGTGGGAAGAGAAACTGCAGCCAGGGTGGAGGTGACTTAAATAGAGGGAAGTTCCTGCTCCGGATGACTTACTGGTCCATCCTCATGCAAATGAGTCTCCAAATTCTCGAAGTTTGATTGATCCAAAAGGTACTGTCCTGATTAGTCAGAATGGAGCAGCTCTAATGATAGGAATATAGCTACACAGCTCCGATTGGATAGGGAAAGCCTCAGTCCTATTGGTTGAAATACTATTCCAGAAACTCCTTGATAAGGGCTGGCTCAGTGCAGGCAGGCAGTTCAGTGCAGGATTATCCCTGAAGTGCGGTTTGCATGAGAGGCCTCTGTTTGGAAACAGCAGCTAGACTCTGCTTTTAAATTTGAGCCCAGTTAGCCACCAGGAGTCCTTCTTGGTAGGTAACTTTCTCAGGTCCACAGACTACTGTGGTCTACATGTAGAATCATATATTATCCAGCCTTAAAAAGGAAGCAAACTCTAATAAATGCTACAACCTGGATGAACCTTGAGCACACTATGCTAAGTATAATAAGCTAGTAACAAACAGCATAATTCTACTTCTTTGAGGTATCTAGAGTTGTCAAATTCATACATACAAAAGTAAAACAGTGGTTGTCAGAGAGAACTAGGGATTAACTTAATGGTATACAGTTTCAGTTTTGCAAGATGAAAGGCTCTGGGGATTGGTTGCAAAACAAGGTGAATATACTTAACACTACTGAGCTAACTATACACTTAAAAATAGTTAAAGTGGTAAATTTTATGTTATCTGTAATTTGCCATAATTAAAAATTTAAAAAACACATTTGGAGAGCCACTCCAAGTATAAAAAATCTGCAATGTACCAGTTAGTACCACAATTACATTGTGAGCAGCAAAATGGTATCAGTCACACGTTAATATTAACTTGAATTTTGTTTGTAATTTTATCCATTTAATTTTCAATTCTGCAAAATCCATAATCATAAGAGCTTGATAAAACATTATTACTACTGCCATTTTAGAGATGCTTGTGAAAATTAAGTAGGTTAAAACCTTATAGCTGTAAGAAGAGATGGGATTAGCTAATAAATAAAAAGATCCAGAATTAAATTAAAATCAGTTATGCAAGATGAAAGGCTTGATTCCTGATCCCATGCTTATTCTCAAACTTACTACCTCTCAATTAATAATAATTAAAAATCTATATTTTGCACTTCAGAAAAAAGTTCTTGGAAAAAAGTAATAAAAACAAAGGAAGCCACTTGCAGAATAAAAATTACCATATTAATCCTACAGTTAGCATACATTCAACTTTTCCAATCTTTAAAAATCTTTGATATTCTAATTAGATAATGAATTTGCTACCTAGAAACTTACCAGAAATATTTTAGCAAAAGTGAAATGATGAGGGTTTTTCATTCTATCCTTTTATGCCGAAATTCTTAGCTCCTTTAGCATTCTGCATGAGGCTTTGTAAAGCAGACTGATTTCAAGTAAAATAAGACTCTAATACAGCATTTTTCAAGTTCTAATAAATCTAAAGACATGTTCCATAACTTCTTACATCTTGAACGTACAAATATATATTCCCCCTTTTTTCTATGTATACTTATAACATATATCCTTTCTTGACAAAACACATGACCCAGACAAGAACAACTGATTAATTATAAAATACCTTTTACCTAAAACTGTATTTCTCACTGTACAGTTTAAGAAACTTACAAATTATCTTAGAAAGCTTTGCAAACCTGTAACAATTTATCTCCTAAGGACAATGGGTGGTAACTCAGCAAATAAAATACCAAAAGAGTACTAACTGATTCAAGAGGCACTGTCTACTCTACCTAAAGAGAGGTGAGTGAGTTCCACCAGATTGTGTTCTCAGTCCTATTCTGCATAATATGTCAATGCAGGACTTGATTAAGAAGACAGGTGGTGACACTTCTTGGGCAACAGAATGTGTAGAGTTGTTAATTTATGCAAGAGACAAAGTAATCTTGATCAAAAAATGAGAAAAATCTAACTGAAAATAAAGGTTCCACACTTTATTTTAAAACAACTGTACCATTTTAGGATGTAGAACTGGTACAATGACAACATAGGAAAAAGAAGCCTCAAATGACTAAGCTAAATTAATGTCTTTTCCTTAAAAAAAATTTTTTTTTTTTTTGTTTAGCTCTACCTCCTCTTCTCCCTCAAAACAGCTAACTCAAATGATACATTAGTATCGAGGGCAGAACAAGGTGGGGATAATTCTGTTTCACTTCATGTAGGTCAGACTATGTACCTAAAGTATTTGATTCCATTTATGATTCAATATATGTGAGACCTTGACCAACTTCATTAGAGAAGCACACTAAAAATCAACCGGGATGAATCCTCTATAGACCTCAAACTAAGTCATATTGGCTAATAAGCATTTACTGATGGCTCAGTCATGTACGGAACACCAAAGGAAACAAATTAAGAAACTGCTTTGCCCTAATGAAGACGACGGATGTAGACATTTAAACCAAGGATTTTCAATTTTTTTAAATAGCAGAACCCTTATTTCAAATGAACTCTTACAATAAACCCCCAAAATACCAAGCAAATAAAAGAAGTAGTATAAAGTATATTATGAAAATTCAATTAGTAACATATGCTTATTAACATTTTCCATTTCAGCACAGTACTGAGGAAATCCTGAATCACACATAGTAGCACTATTAACAGTTGCGACAATATAAAAGAAGTTATATTGGAAGGTCTGTGTAAAAACTACTTACCCTGACAGCAAATAGTAAATAAGATATTTGAGTATTTGTATATTTTCTTTTTAGTATACTTAAAAATACTGTAATTTTAAGACTGTGGGAACTTTAAGGCATTTTCGAACTCAAGTTGATAACCAATTCAAAACTACCAGCAACTTTTAACAAGCATCCAACAGATTATATTACTTAGGAGATTTGGAGACAAGAATCTTATTTAATCACAAGTGTATACTAAATACACGTTTTTAAATATCCCACTTAAAATTTAGTGAGGATTCCATAAATGATTTTTT
>PVJI01009948.1:0-62811 GCA_004026765.1 Micronycteris hirsuta | reverse complement strand
ATTTTATTTTTTTTAAGATTTTATTTTATTTTTTTATTCATTTTTAGAGAGAGGGGAAGGGAGGGAGACAGAGAGGGAGCAATGTATGGTTGCCTCTCACATGGCCCTCACGGGGACCTGGCCTGCAACCTAGGCATGTGCCCTGACTGGGAATCGAACCGGGACCCTTTGGTTCCCAGCCCGCGCTCAATCCACTGAACTACACCAGCCAGGGCTTAAAATGGATATTTTATTGATTTAGCTATTCTTTCATAGTATGTGTATTTAAGACTATTGCCTCTAGGCATGGTTATTTTCTATATCCTACATTTTTTGGCATGCTCTATTGTTATTATCATTCAGTTTACCAATTTTTGTTTCTATTATGATTTTTTTTACCTAAATAGCATTTATTTTGAGGATTTTGTTTGTTATATGTTTTTTATTTAATATTTTTATTTTACAAAATTGAGTAGACTCAGCAGAGGTTGTTATTTATTCTAAGTTGTCGCTTACTTGTTTATTAGTATTTGTCTAGTTGTTTTGTTATAAGTCCTATGGAAAATATTTTACTCTTTTCATGAACCAGAGTGAAAAAATATTTTGTTCATTACCTAAATTTATGTGTGTGAGAGAAAACATTTTAGAACAGTAAATCACTGAAATCATAAAACACAATTATATTAATTTCATAATTATAACTAGTACTATATATTAAGCATTGCCTCTTTTGATTTATTATTTTAAAAACTTAATACACAAACACATTTAGTAATGGAAGATTAAGCTCATTTTAGCTTGATATTAATATTGATGAATATTTGGATCTCTGCTTAAGGTACTAATCAAATATAATATATAGAAGACTTGAAGTGATTCTTCAAGATTTTGAGGGTTAGAAAAATCTAAATAAAATGAGTAAATGTGTAGTTTTAAAATGGCTATTTAAATTTACTAATGAAGTAAAACTTTTGGCCCCAAAGGACAGAAGGGATGGAAGTTATTTTGAATGCTGTAGGGACAATAACAGTAACTGGTGGGTCATGATCTTGTATTTCTCCTCACCCAAGGACAGTTCAACAACTTCTAAGAGGCAGTAGAACATCTATGCCATTTTAGCGTTTGGATAGTAAGAAAAATCTTATTAGAGTGATGAAAGGCAATCTAAAATTTCGACTCAAAATCTAGTATATTATATGTGATGACATAAAGTACACAATACCTGCAATGATTAACTTCATTGTTAGGAAGGAAAGTCAGAGAATTCCTGCAAAAGGATAAAGTGATCATAAGACTTAAAGAACAGACACATTCCTGTACCAGTTGCAGATAGTACACTTTCCAAATTCTGGTGAGGATATTGTGAATGTTCTCAAAGCAATACTCTGCATATGAGATGAGCACATAAAATTTTTGTATTTAAAAAATGTGATTGTTTATTTATACTGCTCTGCTAATTATGCTTTTTTCTGTTTTCTCAGCTTGAAATTACAAGCAGTTTTTGTTACAAATTGTTAGAAGTAATTACTGATATGCTTAGAAATGCTACACTAGAGGTCCAGTGCTGTTTTTTGGGGTAGGGAAGTGAAGTGGACAATTTCTGAACATTAGAGATTTCCTGACATAATGGGAGGCTGCAGTGGAAAAAGACGCTTTAGTCTGGATTTAGCACGCCTGGAGTAGGAGGTGACCTTATGACCCTTGTGCTGTGCTGCTTTCCCAGAGCACGTCTCTGGTGCGACCAGCATCCATGGCTTTGTGCTGTTGCGTAATGCTGGAGTGGTTTCCTCCTGAGGAAACGGCTTCAGTTAGTTAAACTTCTGGTTATCAAGCATCTTTTAGCTTTGAATTTTTTTTTTTTTAGCTTTGAATTAAGATGGTAGGAATCAATTGAATAACAATAAAGTAAAAAAAAAAAGATTGTAGGAATCAATGGGTAAAAAAATTGTCTGACTACCTTATTTTACTATTTTAAAGGACAGTGGATTATAGTCCATGCTACCTAACTCTAAAAACATGAAATAAAAAAATTATTTAGAGGATGATATGGTTAAAAATGGTTGTATAGATTATTAACCTCTTGGTACCACTAGATCATATTCAGTGATAACTGCAAGAAAACATTATCTAGAATGCCAATTAACTAGCAAGGTAACAAATCAACCAGCAAATTTAGCTTTTAAAAGAATTTTTTTCTCTCAAAGAGAAAATGAAAAGGAAAAAATGAAAGTGAAAAGAAAAAGAAAAAAACACAAAGTGTACAAGGTAAATCAAGGATGTGGTTTCAAGTGCCCAGGGCCACAGGTGTGTGTTGCTACGTGTGTATGTCATTGGTGTGCAGCACCTCCTAACGAGTGTGTGCTTGCTAAAGATGCAGGCCGTGCCTGTGATATGTATCCCAAGTGCTCACACTGCCCATTCTAGTAGGTTACAACAGTGTGTGATTTGATTAATGTTATTCAGCAGGAAACTCTAGAACTTAAGACATATTCAGAGTTAAAGGAAATCTTACGATTTGTGCTTGCAAACTTTATTGGAACAAGTCATGGTGTAGACAATAATAATAAACAAATTTATGTGTTATTTCTGAATTACCCTGAAATGTGCATAGGACTCTAGTCATAACATTTTTATGCTTTCTTTTCTCTTTTTTCCCCCTCAGATACAACTTAGAAACTTTCAGCGACTTTATAAAGATAGAGTGGAACCTCTCATTTTATTGTAGGTCTAGTCATTCATTCACTTAACATGTTTCGGAGCACCTTACTCTAGTATGCTACCCTGTCTTCCCCCTGCTGGGCAAACATGATAGATCACCCTAGACTGAGTCCCTGTGCTCAGGGGTCTTTCCATCTCCTGGGTGGGACACCGCTTTGCTCCTTCGGCACAGAGCAACCCAATGGCGGAACGGTTTCCCTACAGGCCTTGCAATAAAGGTTTCCTTGCTGTCCCTAGAATTTCCATGGGAGTTTGGGCTTGGAGTGTGGCTAGCTGACTGCAGATTTCCTAATCACTCAGTTTGTCAGTAAAAGTTTCAGGGTAGCAGTAATTCCCCTGAGCGAATGGATAAACTCTGTAGCTGTCAAACAAGTAATCAGAAGGTCCAAATCAGCTTCTACAATTGTTCTCACAATCAGAGGGAATGGCGCTGTTGGGAGTCTCATCATATTTTACCAAAGAAAAAAGTTATTTTAAGGTCATTATGGTGCATCTAAAATCTTGGTTCTCATCAGTGGTTGCAGGTCTGTTCCTAGTGAATGGTACTTCTTCAGTAAGTGAACCTAATTCTCTCTCTCTCTCCTTCACTCACTAAGCCGGCAAATTGAAAGACCAGCTATTTAGGGCATTTGAAGTAGGAGAAATATACCTATCAGGAGGATGGCAAAAAGCAACCTCCCCCAATCCTGATAGTAAACTGAACATTTGCCCAGGACTTGGGCAGATACCAACTGCATATACTCCCCAAGAGAGGTGATAACTTCTTCATGGGTGTTCTGCCAGTAATTAGGCAACATGGAGAAATTGCCACTTCTTCATGCCTTGTACTCTTTTGTTTACGGAGCACTTTGCCTTTATTCTTTTATTTAATGGTTTTGGTGAGCTCGGGCCTGGACTAGACCTTTTCAGATGAGAAAACAGGCTGGGAGAGAGGGGTGAGATTGTAACTAGAGCTCAGGTCTTCTTTCTCCTCCTATCATTATTCTTTCTCTGCAATATGACTTTACCCCTAATCAAAAGAGAATAAAGAAGAGTAATCTTGGATGTAGGCCCTTGCCTTTCATGACTTCGAATACTTCTTTCCAGCTCCTTCTTGCCTGCAAGGTTTCTTTTGAGAAATGAGCTGATAGTATCATGGGAACTCCTTTGTAGGTAACTATCTCCTTTTCTCTTGCTGCTTTTAAGATTCTCTTCTTATCTTTAATCTTGAGTAATGTAATTATGATGTGCTTTTGTTGTGTGCTTCCTTGGGTCCCACTTCTTTGGGACTCTGAGCTTCCTGGACTTCCTGCAAAAAGAAAAAAAGTCACAAAACATATTTATAAAATTGTCTTTTACTATGTAAACTCTGGATGGCTTGATGACCTTTATCAGATCTTTGTTTCCCTATTTACAAAATGGAGATAGTAATAAAATCTCCCTTATAAAGTTCTGAGGATTAATGGCCTATATGAGCACCTGTGACAGAGGATGACACTGGAAGAGGGTTAGCTGTTGTTATGCAAGACTTTGCAAATGTTTTCCTGTGCATGGTCTTTTTATTGTTCATATACATCCTTTCCAATTGTGCCCTTAGCCTGGGGCAAAGCATTGCTAATATTACCAGATTTTTCAAGCTATTGTTTAAGGAAGAAAATTTGATTCTGAGATTGCACTGAGTATTTTTCTTATGATCATTTTGTTTTCTGTATTTCTTGTTAGAATAAGACAGTTGTAAAAAAAATCTGTAAGAAAGTTTTTATTCTGTTCATCATATACAAGTTAATGCCCTCTGTCTGCCTGGTACTTTCAAACAGTCAATTAAATAGGCTCATTTGCTTTATGAATGTCTTCAACTGTTTTCAATTGGTAGAATCTCATCTATGAGAAATCCATCTGAATTTGTAGTGACTTTTAAGTTTATGAATGTGCAGATCCACCACTGCCAAATTATTTCTATTAGAGAGCAATATGTGTTGAAATTACTAAATTCATTTTTGATGGACCTCTCATGTAATGAAAAAACATTTTAAACATCCAATTAGAAACTCTTCTTCTCATGACCCATTGCCCTGTAGAATTAATTATTAGTAGAAGAATGTTCTGTTGGGGAGATAATATTTTAAGACAGCAACTAAATGTGCATCCTTAAAATACAAACACAATTACACCTGGCTGGTGTAGCTCAGTGGATTGAGCGCGGGCTAGGAACCAAAAGGTCCCGGATCGATTCCCAGTCGGGGCACCTACCTGGGTTGCAGGCCAGGTCCCCAGTGAGGGCCATGTGAGAGGCAACCATACATTGTTCTTTCTCCCTCCCTTCTCCTCTCTCTAAAAAAATAAATAAATAAAATCTTAAAAAAAATACAAACACAATTATAGTGGCCCTACAAGGTCAAGCCCTAAGTGAACTGGTCACATAGGTGTGCTTCAGCGTGGAGACTTGTATTTCCTTCTCTCCTCCCCTCACCTCCTCAATCTCTCTTCATGCGTGTGCCAGGATGTCTGCAGGCTTCTTCAGCCAGTGTGTGCCTCAAGCCCGATGCACCTCCCTGCTCCTCCCTGGTGCCATCACAAAGTGTCATTCTTTTAGGCTCTCTAACTCCATTTCTGTTATTTTCCAAGGAAACAGTAAGAGGATAAAGCTATCCAGGACAGGGTGCCTGCAGACAATCATGAAGAGGTAATAACACTTTTATATTTTAATAACTTGGGCCTTAAGGATAGAAAAGAAATGAACTCAAATTTTTTATGATACCTACCATGCTTACTAGGCGTTAAACATTTTATTCATGTTTTAGCTCAAGTATAACCTCTGAAAGACCTTCCTCTCTCATGGAGCCCTTCCATCCCCCTTTATCCCCTTTTGCTACTTCATTTTGTTTTATATCGTTCATACATTGGTATTATAGCCAAGATCTATCTAGGTGTTTGTTCATATTCTGTCACATCAACTAAAATGGTAACCCCATGAGAACATGACCTTTGTTTTGTTTGCCACTGTGTATACCCCGTATTTAGAACAATGGAGGCTATATATGTGTATTCATTGAATTTAGTTGGGCATTATCCCCATTTTCACAATTGAAATGGCTCAGGAAAGTTAAGTAATGAGCATAAAGACACACAGATAGCAAGTGGTGGGTCAGAATCCAGGTTTGTTTGGCTCCAAATCCTTAGTCTGTCATTACATCAGGATGTAACTTTTCCTACCTCTGATATAATGAGGAGGGATCCTAATGAATTAAATGGCAGATGATATAAGAGCTCTTTAAGAGAGAGATTTTTTTGTTTTTGTTTTTGCTATGGCATACCATTCAGGACCCCTAAAATCATAATTGAAAGATTGCCATCTATTCTTTCTGTGCAGATAGCTGATCTAGTTAATGTTTATATTTGGGGAATTTTGAGAATCTAAGATAAAGTGATATCTTGAATGAAATCAAGTTATTATCATTATAGAATAAGAGAAACAATTTGAAGATCAGTCCAATATGTCACCTGGATATTGAAAAACAGTAAAAAAATGGAGGCAAAAAAATCTTTATTATGATCTTTACATGGTATCTGGGATTGATTAGTGGAAAAATAAATCTTAACAAAAAAAACATGATATTCTGTGGCTTAATATAAAAGCAATTTCTCATGAACCAGTGGGGTATTTGCAGGTAGACTCCATTTGCTCCTTTATTCCAGGGACACCTGATCATGGAACAGCGGAGGAAGGGTCCTGGACTACTGTCTACAATGCCATGTTGTCTGCAATGACCTTGAGAAATAAGTTCTGCTGCTCTTAGATCCCTTGAGACCTTATTTCCTTCTGTATCTTTTCTGTTGTTATTTTTTTTTTTTTCCCCTGACCGGTGTTAGTGACACGAGGTCTTTGTTTTTGTCTGTAGGTCCGCATTGTTAAAATAAGCAGACAGGTCTGAATTGTTAAAATAAGAGAAACAAGATTGAATCTTATGATGTTATTTCCTTCCAGAAAAACAGCTCCCCCCAAGGGAATATTTTTGAACATTCACGTGACTATTCAGTTAAAAAAGAAAAGGGACGAGTTCCTGTGTCTGAGTAAATCTGTAGTGATTCACAGTTTATGGTTTTCTTCATTGTAGATGGGTCCGTTGACATTTTCAGTGCCCTGGGTCAGTAACTTCAGTTACCTAGGATGATAAAAGGCATTCTGTTTGAGATATGCTGCTCTCGAGATGGAGGTATGAATACTCCTATTGTCTCATCCATGGGATCTTTACCGCTTCCCCTCTTCTAGGATTTGTGAAGATTTTAAAATCACTTCCTTGTCCCACTTTAGCTCTGAATTTCACATTAAACTCTAAGAGGATTTAAAATCCTTTATAGCCATTTAGAATTACCAGTTGGATTCTGTGAGAAGCAAACAAACTAGCCAGCATTTTTTTCTAATACTCTCCCGTTCTCCTTGACTGCTGAAGGCAGCTGTGTTAAGGTAATCTGCGCCCCCTCCCTGACACATGCTTTACCCCGGCCAATTAGTGGTTGAAAATGTCCAGAAGAATACCCCATTTAATTAGGCATAGGCAAACGAAGATTGCCTGTGTCTCATGTTACCTCTAAATGCTCAAGTTCCTTTAAATTGTACAAGAATTACTTTTCAGTATTGTTTTGGAATTGATATCACCTAACAGCAGTGAATAGAAATATTAAGGAATATTTTTTCCCGGGAATGACAGGGCCCCTTGAATGACCATGCTCTCTTTGTGCACGGGGGCCCAACACTTTTTATATACTTACATATTTTGGTCACACTCCATATGCTTTGCTTCTTTTCAATCTCTCATTTTTTCTCTTTGCATAGAGATGCCTATTCTAGTGTGAGATAGCCCTAAGATTTTTTTCCAGTCTTATTATTTTTATTTACTGGCATTAATAAACAAACAGCTTTCAAAATCCAAGTGAACTTAAATACCACAAGTTTAGCATATAATTTCACCTGTTTGTTTTTTAAGCATTTTTGTTCATTTATTATTTATGAGGCCTTGGGACAGAGGGGGGTCTAAAACAAGTCCAGGATCTACCCTCACAGAATTTACAGACCAGCGGGGTGCCAGACTTCAGCAAGCACTTGAATGCGGTGTGATGTGTTTTGGCAGAGCACGGGGGCTGTGGGAGCACGTGTCAGGGGCCTCGTGTTTGGCGGCAGGAAAGAATTCCCAGTGGAGCTGTGGTGTGAGCTGAGACATGATGGGTGAGAATGTTAGCTTAGAAAAAGAGATTTTACAAAGCACATTTTTACTCATTTTTATGCTCATGAACGTCTAGTTCTGGCAAATGTATTGTATGTAGATAACTACGACCAAAAGACTTGTTTCAGACAAAAAGCAATTCATTGAGTTGAAAAAAATAAAACTTAGTATATAATTTGACCATATGGGACCGCGTGGTGACATGAAAATGGAACGATGCTGAAATGACGGAAGCTTGCGTTCAAATCCCTCCTCTATTGTTTATTAGTTACCGTATTTTGCAGTGTATAATGTACGCCCTCATTTTTGGCCCAAACTTTCAAGGAAAAAATTCTTTCATCTTAAATTTTTAATTCAATATTTTACTTGTATATAAAAATGATTATTGTATTCCAGGGTATTATTTTGCATATGGATATTGTTATAGCTTTCTAGATTTATACTTCTACCACATAATTTGGGCAAAAAATGCACATTATACATGGCAAAATACAGTATGTGCTTCTAAATCCATTGCTTAACTAGGCCAACCTTCAGTTTTCTCTTTTCTCCTTAGGGTTTGTTAAGATTAAATGAGGCATAACATATCAGCAGACAGTAGCTCCTTTTTATTTATTTTTTAGATTTTATTTATTTATTTATAGAGAGATGGGAAGGGAGGGAGAAAGAGAGGGAGAGAAACATCCACTAGTTGCTTCTCAAATATGCCCCAACTGGAGACCAAACCCATCACCCAGGCATGTGCCCTGACCAGGGAGAGAACCAGCGACCCTTTGCTTTACTGGATGATGCCCAACCCACTGAGCCACACTGGTCAGGGCAGTAACTTCTTTTTAAATGGTATCATTTCGTTACTGATTCAGGACTCTGGGATCTGAAAGCCATCTGTGACATTAAACATTTGCAGTAGAGTGAGCTAGTTAGCCTACGAGAAGGCATTGAACTGAGTGATTAATTTTGCTCCCTTATTTATGACATGGCAAGGGTACCTTTTTCAGGATCAAATTACCCTATTCCAGAAAGATGGTGGTGATGATTGCATCTTATTTGCAAGTACTAGTGAATATAAATGTAGTTTCACAAACAAAATGAATTCTATATCTTCTTTTTGGGCTGAAGAACCTATGCAGGCATTTTAGAGTATCCCATTACTCTGTGTTTTTCTGGAGTACACCTTTGGAGTTTTATATTTTATTCCTTTAAATTAAAAAAGATGAATTTGATGGGACTAAAAGTATTTCTTCAACAACCTGGCAATCCCGATTCTGTGAGATAATTTCCATGGAACATCACTTTCAGGTAGTTTGTACAGCCACTTGTAAGGGGAGCAGTCAGTAGAGGTTGGAACTTAGATTTTGGAGTTACTCTGTAACTCTATTGTTACTATAATAATAATAGCCACCTGACAGTGATTCAGAATTAATTAAGATCATCAATATAAAGTACATACTACATGCTTAGAATAGAGCAAGGATTCAGGTAATGCCAGCTATAATCTCTCAATTTGGTTTGGAACATTAAAAAAAAAGTACAACTCCAGGGCTGTTAGCAGGTAGACTGCTTATTGGTATAGTATAGGCAGGACTTAAGACAAAGTTAGTAACTCCATAATCACATTAGTAAGTGATGGTAAATGGTGTCATTAACCTGGGAGTAATAGCAGGGTGTTTCTCTTGATGGGTGTTTCTTTTAATATACCCTTAACTCTCCAATAGTAATTTGTTGGGTTCCAGTATAGCCCACATACAGAAGTTTGGCCAAATGAAAATTTTATCATTGTGGTCCCTCATGAGTAGTATAAGTAGTAAAATGAATAAAATTAACATTTCTAATTTCTCAAACTTACCATTAGCAAGGCTGCTTTTTTTCAATCTATTGCTCTAAAACTGATTTTGCTTTTTCAGTTTGTTTGCTTGTGTTAAATGAAAGAATTGCTTATGCCCTTAAGCAATCCCAATAAAGTGCCAGTATGCTTTCCCAAACTCATGCCTGCTAAACTTAATTCCTAAAGTGGTTATTATTTCTTATATCTTACATATTCTGCAGTAAATTTCATGCAATCATTAACTAGAGCTATAATCTGTGTTCTCAAGTCATTCAGCTTTAGTAGGTGCTGGTACTATTTAATTTGAAACTTTCTATTTAATTCTGTTAGAAGAAAATGCATTTGATTACAAGTAATAAGTATTGTCATCTATTATATTCAGAAGGTTTACCTATAGTCATAGAGACAAGCTATATTAAATAGAAAGGATTGTTCTGAATGTTGGTAATTAAAAACGTTAATTTCTGCTCTTATATATTTAGAGTATGTGAATATGAGCTACCCTTGCTGAAATTTGCTTTAACCAGATGATGGTAACAGTGTACAATTTCTCAGGGCCAGCCATAGGGAAAATAGTCAAGCAAGCAGAGTTTTACTTTTTAAATTATATTTTATTGATTATGCTATTACAATTGTCCTGATTTTTCCCCCTTTGTACCCCACATCCTGCTCCACCCAGCACCTCCAATCAGAGCCTCTCATATGTAAAACTCCTAGAGCTACCAGTGTCTAATCAGTGATTTAGGTTATGGTCAACCACAAGGGCTATGCCTGAACCAATCCCTGCCATGAATACTTGTGGTTCAAGGAGGTAGCATTTTTGGATAGATTTTTTCTAGTCCCTTTACATCATTTGTTTCCTCCTCATCCCTTTTATTTTCCTGACGATCTGAGAGTTAAATTTGTTATTATGCTGTATCTTGCGAAACATCATAGGGACATTTAGTGTCCTGATGTATTTACTAGTTTTTGGAAATGTAAAGTCCATTTCAAAACTAGATTACAGTTAATATTATTATACAAAATCTAATGTGCATGAAATAAGTGAATAACAATGAGCCCTCACATATCTATTATTAGGCCTCCACAATTTCCAACATTTTGGCAATCTTCCTGACAATTACTCTGGAGCATTTTTCTGAAAACTCCACTATTATAGTTAACAGAAATAATGATATTGTGCTGTGCTCTGGCTATTAATGTTTCTAAATTAGAAATTCTTCTTTAGAAAAACTCTGTTGTATGAACAGAAAACTACAAATAAACTGTCTTATCTGATTCCATATAGAAATGCTGTTATGATGCTGTGCAATCAGAGAGAGTCTCTAAGAGTTTGATATATGATATTGTCTTTCTTATGAAACTACTGAATGTGAGCGTGTGAGAGTAGTTTGTTTTTAAAGACAGTTCGATTAATATTTGGACTGCGTTTTTCAATTTAGAGATTAGAATAACTTAGAAATTTAGAGATTGAATGGGTTTTTGTTACCCTTTTATACCCAGCTAAAATACTTAATCCAACATTTTTATGGTGAAATATCTCCTTATTTTAAAGATAATTTCAGTGAAATTAATATGTCCTTTTGAAAGTCTTTTTTTAACTTTTTAAAATTGTTTTTCAAGTATACTTGTCTCCATTTTCCCCCACCGTTCCCCCCACCCCAGTCATCCCCGCCTCCTACCCTCAATCCCACCTCCCTTTGGTTTTGTCCATATGTCCTTTATAGATGTTCCTGAAAACCCTTCCCCTTTTCCCCCCATTATGCTCTCCCACCTCCCATCTGGCTATTGTTAGTTTGTTCTTAATTTCAATGTCTCTGGTTATATTTTGCTTGCTTGCTTGTTTTGTTGATTAGGTTCCACTTATAGGTGAGATCATATGGTACTTGTCTTTTGAAAACTTAATAGTTTTATCTATTGTTTAGCTCTCATGATCTTTTTTTAAAATTTTACTTTATTGTTGTTCACTCAGACATGTTAATAACTAAACTATGTTATTTATCATACCATTCTGTCAGTTCACTGATTACCAAAACAGTAGAGACTTGTCCAAAGTCAAATAATTGTATGATTAAATTAGACTGGGATTCCTGACTCTTAGGCCAGGCCTGTTATCACTATCTCATCACACTTTCTAAAATCCAGTAAAAACTTACAGGTTAAATAACTGCCCTATGGTCCTATAGCCAGGAATTAAAGATTAGGACAAATATGATATGAATGATAGTGATGAAAATAATAACCAATAATTATTATAGCTATGCTCCAGCCACTTGTCCACCAGCATTATTCAATCTTTCTCCTTTCCTTAATAAATATTTATCAAACTCCTATGAAGTGCCAGATACTGTTCTAGGTGCTGAAGTGTAGCAATAAGCAGAGTCCTATACCCCTGCTCTCATGCATTTTATTTTGTAGTGTTCTGTATAGATCATTCTATTATTTGAATTTACACAACTCTATGGATAGCTGCTCTTCTTATTTCCATTTTATTATTGGGGAAATTGAGTCACAGAGAATTGCAGCATTTCAAAGTCATGGTCACTCAGGTAGGCTATGACACCCAGAACTTGAGCAGATGGTTTGGTTTCAGAAAGCATATTATAAATGCCATTTTACACTGGTTCCATATTGAAATCCAAAGCCTTTATTTGTAATCACTCTGCTATGCCCACCACCAGTTCTGCATTACTTACTGAAGTTCTTAGCTTTGTCATTAAAAGTGAAACCATGGATGGCAAAAGAGGTTATACTGTATCCATATGATTCAGCCTGTTTCCAGGGAGCTTCTGTTGGAGGCAAGGGGATAGGTTTATCTCCCCTTCATTACTCATTTAGTTGCTGGCATGTTAGTTAAGATCCTCAATTGTGATTGTGATTTTTCTGGTGGCAACATAGAGGGTGCCAGTTTGTTTTAAAATTTGAGGAGCATTGTTCCTTGGGATCATTTCTTAAGCCACCCAGCTAATATGACCTTATACAGCCAATATAAAATTGGATTTAGAGAAGAAAGATGGACTTTTAAAAAAATATAACAACCACATTTAAGTCATCTTAATTTTTATTTCTAAAAAATGAAGTTTCTTATGGAAGAAAAAGTAGGAAATAGGGAAAAAGTTAGCATATTTCTAGTACTGACTGATAAAAACTATATGTTAATGTAAGATAGTAGTGAATCAAAGTAGCTAGAAGTTGATAACAAAAATTAAAATGTTGCTTTTAGCTACAAAAGCATTCTATTAAGTTATTCCATAGAAAATGTGGCAATTGACAAAAGGTTAGAGTTTAAAATGTAAGAAAAAAAGCACTCAGGATATAAAGGCAGACTTGTTTCCCTTTTAAAGGCTCATACAGAGTAAGTGTACTTCCTTCTCTAATGTCGGCTGTTAACTAAGAATGTTAAGGATATTAAGTTTAGTCTTAAAGGCCCTAAATTACAATAGGCTTCTGTGGAAGAATCCATGTGTAGAAGAAATAGCTGTGAAGAGTTCTGAAACAGATTAAAACCAGTAAGATGTCACAGGTCTGTGAGCTGTGACTGAAATCAAGGGTGATGTTAAAGTTACAACTTTCAGTGGAATTCATAAGCCATCTTGGCACTCTTGATTGGGAATCAAGAAATATTACCTGTGTGTCCCTTCTGTCAGCCTAAATCCTGAAAATGATGAAAATTTTTGTTTAATATGAAGTTGCAGGAACACCTTAAAATCTTGGATGGAAAAATGTGCCCAAGGAGAAAGTTATTAAGGAAACATAAGAATTGCCTGGCTGGTGTAGCCCAGTGGATTGAGTGCGGGCTGGGAACGAGGAGGTCCCGGTTCGATTCCCAGTCGGGGCACATGCCTGGGTTGCGGGCCAGGTCCCCGGTGACGGCCATGTGAGAGGCAACCATACATTGCTCTTTCTCCCTCCCTTCTCCTCTGTCTAAAAATAAAAATAAATAAAATCTTAAAAAAAAGAAAAAATAAGAAAAAATTAAAGATACTGGAATATTAAGAACTATGGGAGATTAATCACAATATGTTCACTAGCAATTAAACTAAAAAATTTATAGCAGTGTGTTTAAAATTGTTTATATTATAGAATAATATAGAATAATAGGCTTTTACTTAGGCACATTTAGAATTTTCTGTCAAGGCTTCTGTGATTTCCATTGAAGATTTCCTTACTTCATGGTACAGCCACACTGGAGCACAGACACAGCCAGAAAAAACAGGCACGTTGCCTTTACCTTACTGACCGTTAGGTGACTGTTCACCACAATGTGTAAATTCTAACAGATTCTTTGCCTCACATTCAAGCTCTAAGCGTCTTCTTTCTACTACTTATTGATTGCTATCCCCTAATGCTCACTCTTTGGGTAGAGTAGGAGAATTGGTATAATTAATCTTCCCTTGACTGCAGTTCTTAGCACTCAGATAAATGACACCTAGCTCTGGTTTTAAGGTTCAGTGAGAAACCATGTCATCAAAAGAAGTATGACTGAATTCTTAAATTGTCAATAGTATTACTGAAGTTTATTTTGATGCATAAAAGTCATACTATTTTTAGGAAAATTTAAAAGGCCTTGAGGTGTGTTTGCTGCTGGTAAAACGTTTGGGAATTATAAGCTATACCTGTTTATTCATTTGGCAATAACATCTGTTTGTTGCAAACCCTGATGATCCCTAAATTTTTGCAATTTCCACAAAGCTGACCTAAAAATTGTTCTCTTAATGACTTGTGCTTTATGGGTCTGTTTAAAGAAATCTTTCTGATCCTGAGATCACAAATATATTATCCTACCTTTTCTGATGATAGTTTTTTTTATGAATTTTCCCCTTCCACACTGGTCTATTTGGACTTAACTTTAGAATATGATATGTGGTATCAGTCTGATTTTATGTTCTGTATTTTGAGCTGATTTTCCCAACCCTATTTGCTAAATAATTTATTCTTTCCAAATGGACATATACTAGATTATTATGTAAATACTTTCATTTCTGTGTTCTCTACTGTATCTCATTCTATTTATCTATTATTATTGCAGACCTGTGCTGCTTGTAAATTTTATGTATTTGTTGTATGACAACGTATGATAGGGAATGTCTTCCTTTTTTGCTCTTTTTAAAGAAATTTTGCCATTTCTGTATTACACTTTTTTCTTCCATGGGGAAAAATAATTTCTGGATTATTTTTTTTACCTCCCTATGATCAGATACTTGGAAGAACAGAGAGATATGTGCAGAGAGGCAGAACAGAGAAAGAAATATGGCCCAAATGAAAGAACAGATCAAAACTTCAGAAAAATAACTAAACAATGAGGAGATAGCCAATCTATCTGATGTACAGTCAGGATGCTCACGGAAATGGTTGAGCTTGGTTGCAAAATGAAGGAAGAAATGAAGGCTACACAAAATAAAACAAAGAAAAATATACAGGGAAGCAATAGTGAAGAGAAGGAAACTGGGACTCAAATCAACAGTTTGGAGCAGAGGGAAGAAATAAATATTCAACCAGAACAGAATAAAGAAACAAGAATTCAAAAAAAATGAGGAGAGGCTTAGGAATCTCTGGGACAACATTAAGTGTTCCAACATCTGAATCATAGGGCTGCCAGAAGGAGAAGAGGAAGAGCAAGAAATTGAAAATTTATTTGAAAAAATAGTGAAGTAGAAATTCCCCAATCTGGCAAAGAAAATAGACTTCTAGGAAGTCCGGGAAACTCGGAGTCCCAAAGAAGTTGAACCCAAGGAAGCACACAAGAAGGCACATCATCGTTAACATTAACCAAGATTAAAGATGAGAGAATTTAAAAACAGCAAGAGAAAAGGAGTGAGTTACCTACAGAGGAGTTCCCATAAAAATATCAGCTAATCTCTCGAAAGAAACCTTAGGGCCAAGAAGGTGCTGAAAGACATATTCAAAGTCATGAAAGGCAAGGACCTACATCCAAGATTACTCTATCCAGCAAAGCTATCATTTAGAATGGAAGGGCAGATTAAGTGCTTCCCAGATAAGGTCAAGTTAAAGGAGTTCATCATCACCAAGCCCTTAGTATATGAAATGTTAAAGGGACTTATCTAAGAAAAAGAAGAAAATCAAAACTATGAACAGTAAAAACAAACTCACAACTATCAACAACCAAACCTAAGCAAAACAAAAACAAACTAAGCAAACAACTAGAACAGGAAGAGAGTCACAGAAATAGAGATCACATGGAGGGTTATCAATGGGGAGGGGGAAGATTGGAGAAAGTGTACAGAGAATAAGAAACATAGATGGTGGGTACAGAATAGACAGGGGGAGGTTAAGAAAAGCATAGGAAATGGAAAAGCCAAAGAACATATGTGTATGACCCATGCACATAAACTAAGGGGAGG
This sequence comes from Micronycteris hirsuta, assembly GCA_004026765.1. Lineage (NCBI taxonomy): Eukaryota > Metazoa > Chordata > Mammalia > Chiroptera > Phyllostomidae > Micronycteris > Micronycteris hirsuta. Next base: position 46,726 of record PVJI01009948.1, on the reverse strand, counting down.
GGATGCTGGTGGGAAGGAGGGGTGCAATGTGGAGGGGAATAAAGGGGAGAAAAAATGGGACAACTATAGTAACACAATCAATAAAATATACATTAAAAAAGTAGTATTTTGGAGACAAACTTACAAAAGCAGTATGTTATAGTGAAATATAATGTCTTGGGATTTTGAAAACCTACATCAATCTCCATTTAAGGAACACATTCATTAAACGTTATGTTAAAATTATCCTTAATAGAATTTCTCTTTACTGATGTTCTGGAATGGGAACTACTCTGAGTCTGCCTGTTCAATTTTGGTGAGCCTTCTAGAATTGTACATTTTTGTTCTTTAAGATAGGGGTTCCCTCCCTCCCTATCAAATAAACTCTTCTTTTTGAGCCTTTAAAGTAATATAAGGGCATAATATTGAAAACAAATAATTTTATAATTTTCCTTAGTTAGAACTATTGGTGTGAATTTTATTTTGATGCTGGCATAGCAGAGAAGTAATTTCAAAGCTATCATAATACTGACATAAGATGCATTTCTGAATTTATATTTTTTCCTTTTCTATCTTTCTAATCTGAAGCCCTGTTGGAGCAGGCAATCTTCAAAAGAATGAAGGCCTTTTTTGGCCCTCATATAACACCGGTTGATATTCTTGAATATATTATGTACTTGAACCCCAGGTAGGTTGGATTTAAAGACAGGAAGTTTCATTTGTTTTTGATTTCTCATGCTGGCTAACCTAACTCCTCTTCAAGAGCTTTATTTAGTAAATAGCATAAAAACAGATTTAGTGGCTATTACAGGAAAAACTTATGTTCATCATTCAATTAGAAATACTAGAAATTGTTTTCAGAAAGGTTGGCTATCACATTATGACTATATGAACTGAAGGAATTTTCAAACAGTTTCTCAGTGTGCAAAAGTGAAAATGGTGATGCTTTTTTCCTGGATGACTTTGAGGACTAATTAAGCTCCACGGTCTGTGCCACTGCTCAGTCTAACAGGCGTTACCCAGAGGGAGCAGTGAAGTCATGGAATTTTGCTGCTTTAAGGTATTTAGTCACAAATAACAGAAAATATTGATCTAATGGATACCGCTACTGTTAATAAAATGTAGTAATGATTTATAAATAAGCCACAAAATCTTTTCTGGGTAGTCTCTGAATAATCTTTGACATTTATTTGAATTATTACCACTGATACTCATGGAAGTGCATGTGTATGTATATAAGTAACTTTTAAATTCTTACCATTAAGGCAAAAATCAGAAACAGTCATTTTTCTTTTTCAGTGCTTTAAACTTAAAACTCTTTGTCCATAATTAGAACAAATGACAAATTTTCTAAACTTTGTATTTCTCTAGGTCACTTGATATTTTGGTAGAAAGGAAAATATACCTTAAAGTTCATGAAAGTTGTTCATTTTGACTTTTTTTTCAATAAAGGGGAGAAAAATTTTCTTAGTAAAAATGCAAATAAACCAGCTTTATTATATAGTGTCTTTTGAACTTTTCAGGAAATGAGCATTCAATAGCATGATCTGTGCATGTAAACTGCTATAAACTAATTTTTAACTTAAACAGTTGTTTAGTCATATTCATTTATTTTAAAGTTCTTGTTAAACTGCAGGTAAGGAATATATTATCTGGTGGGAAAAATATTAAACTACTTAATCCAAAACATATATTTTGTGATATTTAAAACTGTAAAACCACAGCATCCATATAAAAGTTTTTGTTTTAAAGTCAACCATTCTCTCCCAAGCACGACAACAGTGCATTTCAATAATAGTGAGTGCATATCCTAGACCATGGAACACAACTGAGTAAAATGTAGGAGAAAAGACCCTCTGTGCCTAGATAGAAAAATGTCTAGGCAGAAAGCAAAGCAAGAAAACGTCACCTCACTGGGGAAAGATGCAAACGAATGCACGGATATTAATGATGAAAAAGAGAGCTGCAGAGAGAGTAACAGGAATGGACACAACCAAATGCCTCCTGTGTGCTGGCATTTCTGCACTTGTTTTCATGGTTAGTTTTCCTAGCAACATCATTCTTGGGTGAATATATAATTTATTGTCCAAATGGGGATAACTTTCAACCACTAAAATGCTAAACTGGGCACGATATAGGGACAAAGAGAATAAATGGGGAAGTAGAACCTAGAGTCACTGCACATAGTCTATTTTTTTCATTAGAGGGAATTCTTCCTTTAGGTTTTTGCTTAATAACCAGCCTTCTCAACATACCAGAAATGTCAGGGTTTCTCTCATTAAGAGTTCACTTATGGTTCGTGCAAAATTTCTTTGCCAAACAAAAGAAACAATGTTATATTCTATAGGTGCAGGACCAGAAAACAGAAATAGAAAACAGATCTGTTTTTGAATCCCCCCACTCCATCAGCGCACCACTCCGACCCCGTTCTGCCCCGTTTGGTGTGCCCTGGCAGCGGTCTCTCTTTGCTTTCCTACTTCAACCCAGGCGTTAAGATGGAGATGTTTGTCCACTCATCTTAATTGTATGCCTTCTATTATTACTTCGTCTGAGGCCAGCCTCTTTTTCCTACCATTTCCTCTTACCTCCTTTGGCTCATGAACCACTGACTCCTCTTTTTTCCAGAAGGTACTCTTTCTAATTAAAAAAACATTATTTCTTATATTTTCTGGTTTATAACAGCTAATAGTGACACTGGCTCTCTTTGCAAAGAGTTTGAAATCCCCGTAGGTAAGGTCTGTAACAACCAGGAATGTGTTTACCTTGAAGCTAATGGAGCTTAATTAGGCTCTGTACCTAATTTTGTACTTGCAATATTGCATTCCTTTCCTTAAAGTAAGTCCATAAAACTGTAGAAGCAGCACGCAAACCCTTAAGCACTAGACCTGCTCTTGGTAAAAACTTACAAACCAGGAGGAACAGAGATTTGGGGATTGGAAATAAAAAAGGTGATAACAGGAAGAGATCAAAGTTTAAATTTTTTTAAGTTGCGTTTTGATTTGTATGCAGTAAATGCACCGATTTTAAATGAATGCTTTGATAAATTTTGATAACTGGGTTAACATGACTGCCACCCCAATTAAGATAGCCGAATTTATATCACCCAGACAGTTCCCTCTCCCTTCAGAGGTAAACATTGTCCTAATTTGCATCCTTTCAGTTAGATTTACCTCTTCCCAAACGTCATGTAAAGGCAGTCATGTAGTACATGCTCCTTTGTTTCTACCTTCATTTACCGGATGCTTTGGAGATTCTTCCTTGTTTTCCGTATCAATGATTCATCCCGCCTTATTGCCCAGTAGTACTATGCCGTATGAATGTACCGTTCTGCTTATGGACATGGTTGTCTCTAATTTGGGGATAGTATGAGTGAAACTGCTATGAATATTGAGGATATATCATTTCATTTCTTTTGGGAAAATACCACAGTTTCTAAATGTATCACTTTTTAAGAAAAATGTGTTAAACAATCTTCCGAAGTGGCTGTACTTCTGGCTGAGTTGAGTCCCAGTTGTCCCATGTCCCTGCCAAGGTTCTGTTTCATCCGTCTTTCCCACACGGCCGTTCTCGGGTTTGCGTGGTGCTGTTTGCAGTTCTAACGTGCATTCCCCTGATGACTGCTGTTCAGCATGTTTTTATATAGTTATTAAATATTCATATAGCTTCGTTTGTGTTGTGTCTACATAAATCTTCTTGCCATTTTTAAACTGCAGTTTGTCTTCTTGTTATTGATTTGTAGGCATTCTTTATATAGTCTGGTTACAAGTCATTCATCATATATGTTCATTGTGAATCTTCCAGTGGGTGATTTGCACTTTTACTTTTTAAATAGTGTCTTTTGATGAACAGTAGTTCTTAATTTTGATGAAACCCAGATTACAATTAAAAAAAAAAGTTTGTGCATTTTGAGTTCTATACAAGAAATTTCCGTGAATTCCAGTGGTGTGAAGATGCATGTTGGAGATGCTACTTCTATCATATTCTAAATTTCTGTAAATTGTTAGGTCTGTTTTAGGACTTTCTAGCCTATTATATTATTGGTTTATCTGTTTATTCATACATCCGAACCCGCACTGCTTTAATTTTTAAGGCTTTACAGAATGTTCAAATATCAGGTAGGGATAGTTTCCTTAGTTTTTTTTAATTACTGTTTTCCTAGTCATTCTTGCTTATCTGCTTTTTCATTTGAATAGTAGTATCAACTTGCCTAACTCCAAGAGAAAATATTTTTATTATGATTACTTTAAATTTATTAACTGGGAGAAATTACATTTTGAGGACTGTTAAGATTTTAAAATGAATTAAAAAGGGATAGCTTCCATTTACCAAGTCTCTAGTTGTATCTATTATGGATGTTTTCATAATGTACTTCATAAATATCTTTAATTTAAGTGGATAAGTTTATTTCTGAATATTTATTTTTACTTGTTATAGTGAATTAAATTTTTCTTCTATTTTATCTTATTATTTGTTACATACTGATTTTGCATGTTAATTTTGTATCTGGTATCTTATCTAATTCTTTCATTGTTTTGGTTAGTTTTATCATTGATTCTGTAGTTTCTGGGCATAATGTCATGTTATTTGCAAATAGAGATAATTTTGTTTTTCCTTTTTAATGTCTCATTGTATCAGCTAATGCCTCCAATACAGTGTTAAACAGCACTGGAGATAGTGGATATTAGAGTCCTTGCCTTGTTCTTGACCTTAATAGAAATATTTGTCTCCCCATCAAGTAAAACGCTAGTCCCAAGACTGAGGTGGGAGTGTGTGTGTATGTATGTGTATGTGAGTAAGTATCTATTCATTCCTCTTTATCAAGAGTTTTATTAGAAATAGCTATTGAATTTTGTCAAAAGCATTTTCACAACCAATTATATATTTTATTTCAGATATTGCTTATTTTCAATTCTAGGATTTATTGGTCTTTTTTATAGTTTTCATACTTTCCCTGAAATCTCCATCAGAAATTCATGTTTATAGTTTAACATTGGCCATAGGTTCTTTTTGTTTTTCATTCCTGTGTGCTAATTCCAAAATCTGTCTTGGCAGTGGGTCTGTTTTTTTTTCCTCTTGACTGTGAGTCATATTTTCGTGCTTCTCTGCTAGGATACTGGATGTGATGTATACGACACCCTGAGGAGACTTCAGATTCATCGTGTATGTGTGAAGATTGTTGAGTGTTTTTCTAGCAGCCACTTAAATTACTGGCAGGTCACCTTGATCTTCTGGAGGCTTCATTTCTGATCTTGCTAGAGGGTTCCTATATCAAGTTTGCCCTTAATCTAAAGAACATCTGTTAGTTATGAAATGTAATTTTTAGTCCTCAAGTAACCTGAGAGCTTCAGCGGAATAACGGAGGTGTTTACCAAGCCCCTCTGACTTTGTATGGTGGGCAGCTGCTGACATCTCTGCTCAGCTGTTTCACCTTCTCCATCTTGGCCCCTGGGTGGCCTTGCAGTCTTGCTTGAACGTGTGTGGTTAGGAGCCATGTAAACTCAAGAAGAAAAAAAAAAGATGCAGATTTGGGATTCCCTACTTTGGAGCTCTCTCCTTTCTGAGCATTTCCTCCTGGATTTCTAGTTTTTTTGGCAACCTGACTCTGACATCTTCAGTTCATTAAGAATGGCCATTTTCTACTTGAGGTCTAGCCCTTGCTCTGGAAAGAATGGATGGTGCTCAAAGGACTAACTATATACATGTGGATCTCATTCAGTGTCATTTCCTTCTTTCAAGGGATGGATTCTTTCCAGTTCCTGTCTAATTTTGGTCACTCTCCAATACCTCCAAACACACTTAAAAATATTTTGCCGAGATTTTTTTTATTATTATTGGCAGGATACAATATAGTCTGATATAAACAACTGTGCCAATTGAATTCAGAAGTGTAGAACCAAGATTTGTGCCCGTGGAATTAACCCCAAAGTCTGTGCTTGTTCCATTTGACCACAATGCCCTACCTAATGATTGACACTTCTGAGGTGTTTTACTGTTTTTCGGTTACTTTTCAAAGCTGGATTGCCAGAAGACACCTCGTGGTCTTGGTGTGTGGTAGTAAGCTAATAGCTCAATGGTTCTTTTTTTTTTTTTTTTAAGATTTTTTAAAAGATTTTACTTATTTATTTTTAGAGAGAAGGGAAGGGAGAGAGGAAGAGAGTGAGAGAAACATCATTGTATGGTTGCCTCTCATGTTGTCCCCTACTGGGGACCTGGCCAGCAACCCAGGCATGTGTCCTGACTGGGAATCGAACCGGTAACCCTTTGCTTCACAGGCCCATGCTCAATCCACTGAGCTACACCAGCCAGGGCTCAACTGTTCTTAATGAATTCATTGGTAGTTAGGAGGAGCAACTGCCTTGAATATTTTCTCCTGGACTGATTATTCTCCCTGACGCCATGAGGATTTGCCTGATTCTGGTAAACCCCCTGCTGCTTTCATGTGGTTTGTGTGCAGAATCTGAAGCCAAAGAACACCTATCTTCCCACTTCTAAAGGGTTAGAGATGTTTTGTATGGGAGCCCCAAACTAGTTTTTAAATGTTAGCTTCCAATAATGATGACCTGATATTACACCTTACCAAGGCATTCATTGTGTTCATAAAATGAATTTGAAGATTTGGAAAATATATGGAAAATCCATAAGAGAAAAATCTCATTTTAAAAAGATTGCTTATTCTTTCCAGTTTATTGGTCCCAGGGGTATAATATCTAATTAATTTATGATTTCTTTCTTAGTATTTTAAATAAAAAATTATGAATTTAATTTTGGCAGTAGTCTTTACAATTGTTTCATGTAGTGCTGTGGAGACTTCCTTTTGCAGCTTCATCAAATTATGGTGTTTAGTATGAGTCACTTAATGGGAAGATCATAAAGGTGTGTTCTATTTTAGGAGAACTCAGTATATGAGAATGTATTAGTTGTTAAGTTTAAGAATGTCTACTCTTTTTATGAAACATTGTTTGATTAATATGGATTTTGTGTAAATGGTCTTCTAATATAGCGAAATAAAATGTAATCTGAAAGAGTTTGCTTTGCCTAAACTTCTACCCAGGGTTTCAGAGTAGGGCTTGGGTTTACTGCAATCTATAATAGCCCATCTATGCTTAGCAGTGAATCTTGCCAAGTGAGTCCTGACCACATGTCTCATTTTGGCAAATATATGAATGTACATCGAGGTCATTAAAATTGATTATAGTTTGCTTTATCCATAATTTTTTATTATATCTAATCTCCTTTCTAATATCTCCTAGTCCATTTCATCCTGTTATGACGGTTAAAAATTTGATGGTGATTGCATTTTGTAGTGTAGGGCAAAATTCTATTGTATTATTGTTAATAATTGATATTTTATTCAGTGATACTTTAAGCAGCTCAGTCTTGGTATGACTGTATATTGGTGTTCTATACCAATGTGTATAAACTAATGAGTTAACAGTTGGAAAGAAAAAGATGAATTGAAAAATAGTGAATTAGTATGTTAATTGGTGAGGGCTTGGACCAGTGTCATTTTTGTAGAACTATAAAGGAAGTAATACTGAAAATATTTAAGATAATTAAGACAATTTAAGATAATCTGATGAGATAGTCTTCAATTAGATTTGGTAACTGGAAGAAAATGGCCATGTGACATGGTATGGGGACGATTTGAGGAGAAAGGTGAGTGCAAAAGAAGAAGTGGGATAGCTGAGGGAAAACACAATTTTAAATAAAGAATTGAAGTTTAGGGATATAGCCGGGGATAGAAATGCATAGCTGGGATTCATTCTCATAAAAGTGATAAATGAAATGTTGAGAGTAAGATGGGATTAGCCATCGTTGGTAGTAGAGCGGATGATATTATGGTAATTCTGTGGCACAAATTTAGAGAAACATTCAGTCTTAAAATAGTTTAGTATGACTTTTATTCCTGAGACTATTTCTGCATTAGAAATTGGCCTCTTTTTCCTGGCGGTTAGCAGCTCATGTATATTTACAATAGTATAGATTTTCAAATTTAAAAAGAAAAAAGTAATCCCTTGGGTTCACTCTGCTGCTTGCTGTTAGCATTTAGTGGAAAAACACAAGCAAAGCGTTAAGCAGATTGAACATTAGAGCTTTGATTGATTTAAGGTCTCTCTCTGGTGAATTGCTCAGTCATGATTTTTTCCCTCTTATTTGATGACTGTCATTCCTACATGCAACAGGGCCTTCTTACCTTTCAATATACCTCTCTGTCATGTTGTACTTTATAACTAGAAGAAGAAATGGTTTTTTGTTGTTTTGATTTTAGAGGACTTCTTCCCCATCCCACATGGTTATGTATGCACATTCCCTTTCGGTCATCAGCTCTGGCGTATTCCTTATTAGTGTATCGGTGAGAAACTGGAAATTCATAACCCCCTTTAGCCCTCAGATGTGGCTACATGTTTACCTGTTAAATAAATTGCTTTTCAACTTTAAAAAGTTAGAAGATTTTATACCCATGAATCTGAATTCTTATCTAGCTGCTTTGGAAATTTGGAGAATCTGGTGACACTCTGCATTAGTTATCTACTGCTTAAAACAACAATATTTATCTCAGTATCTGTGGGCCAGGAATGCAGCAGCAGCCGAGGGTCTCTTGCAAAGTTGTATTTGAGGCATCTGCTAGGATCCTGATAAGATTCCACTGGGAGAGGATCATCAGAACTCACTGCCAAGTTGGTTGGAAGGATTCAGTTCCTCAGGGATGTTAGTTAAAGGCCTCCCCTTGGTTGCTTTACACGTGGCCCTCTCCATAGGGCAGCTTATTACACGGCAATTTGCTTCATTGGAACAAAAATAAGAGCCAGAGACAGGACCAGCAGGACCGAAGACACAAGCTTTTGTAACCTAATCTTGTCAATGCCATCCAGACACCTTTGCAGTGGTTTTCGTTTGTTTGTTTGTTTTCTTCTCCATTGGAAGGAAGTCACTAGCTCCAGCCCACACTCAAGGGGAGATTACCTAAGTGAGTGAACACTATCAGGAAACATTTTAGAAGTCATCTGTTGTTCCCACTTCCTGAGTTTTCACAGCACAGCCCTGCGTTAACAGCTGAGTGCTGACTGGCTGGCTCCTTGGGAGTAGGTCATGAACTCTCTGGTCCACAGCTGACCTTGACCAGTCCCCTTAACCTGCTTATGTTACTTGCTGATGAGACTGTATGTGCGATTGAACCTGGGAGCCCTGTTTAATGTTATTGTCACTATCCTTTTTGTAGTAACGTCTGTTCCACAGTTCCAGATTCTTCCCGTCTCTGCCCTGTGGCGACAAAGTAACCACATGGAGTCAGAGTAGTGCCCTTGCAAAGGACCAGAGGAACTGTAGAGCGGCTGGTTAACATGCACCACTTAGTGCTTCAGAAGTTCTGTAGGAATAGTCTAAATGTTAATCCAAACTTCATTAACATAGATATTTCAATTATTTAAAAACTGTTTAAGAAAATGTACTAGAAGGAGTTCCATTAAAGTTATCACACTTAGAAATCAGCAAAGCTTAGTTTGTGTTTTTCTGGGTAAATGATCTACTTTACATGTACATTTTAAATGCGTGTAGATGTGTTATTAATTAAAAGCTTGTGGCACTGTACTGGTCTTTTAAAAATTCTATAAAATTTTACATAAATGCTCAGTGGTATGAAGCATTCATGTGGAAAGGTGTGAAGCATTCATGTGGAAAGGTACAAAGCAAGTCCATGAAATTTTTCAACTAAAATGAAATATATGAATAAATTGACAATGAAGAGAATAGAACTCTGTAACTTTTGTTTTTATGCCTGATTTCACATTTTTTGGTTTATCAGAACAGAATGTATTCTAATCAACTAACTTTATTAGTTTTTAAACATGAACTTATGTTAAGAAAATCCACTTTTAGCTCAATTGCAAAGGGTTTCACTGCTAAAACACATAACCAACATTCAAAACCACTGAGCTAGACCAATTTTCCTTTCGGTTAAAGAGACTTTAGCAAGATATATTTTCAGTAACAGATCTATTATTCCTAACTAAAATGATAAACTAGTTAATTAGATAAAAGCTTAACTTTCTGAAAAAGCTATAAATAATATTTATAGTACTAACTCTGAGGTAAAGCAAGATTCTGAAATATATTTTTAATCATCCAAGATTTGAATATGCATACTATAGTTTTCATGTTGAAGAGATGATCAGTTATTCAGATGTATTGATTATTATTTGACCACTATATTCAATTAGCTGGAATTTTCTACTGCTTGGCCCTACTATGTTACAGAATTTATTTTGTAAACACTGCCTGAACAATAACTTGAATAAACATTAATTTATTGAACATGATATTTTCACTATTTTTAGGATATAACTTAAATGATAAGAAGTTTTAAAAGGATGCTTAGTGTTTACTGTGATACCTCTTACTCGGTATTTTTTCCCACCATGTAGAGTTTGGTAGAGGGTTACGTGCAGTAACACGGTTAGCAAGTCAAATATCAGTTAGTCATCTTTATTGTAAGTCCACTTTATAACCTGGATCACTTCAAGGATGTTTGTTACTTATAAGGCAAAATAAATATATGGCTAGTTTATCTTACCTGGACATTTTTTTTATTTTAGATTTTATTTATTTCTAGGTAGAGGGGAAGGAAGGGAGAAAGAGAGGGAGAGAAACATCAATGTGTGGTTGCTTTTCATGTGCCCCTACTAGGGACCTGGCCCACAACCCAGGCATGGGCCCTGGCCGGGAATTGAACCTGTAACCCTTGGGTTCCCAGGCTGGCGCTCAATCCAGTGAGCCACACCAGTCAGGGTTTTACTTGAACATTAATGAAAAGTTGCTTTTGCTTCTAAACACAGATATTTTAAGAGTTCACAACAAACTCTTTTGATAGGTTTTATTGTATAATTCTTTCTACTTCGCCCCATTTACAGGCCCCATATGACAACGATTTTATTATAATTATTTATAAATCTACCATGCAGTTAAGAAACCTGGTCCCCGAGATAATTTGTCTCATCTTGTCTTCCACGCTGATCCCCTCTTAACACTAGCAAAACCCCATTGCCCCAGGAAGCCATCCTCAGAACTGTCTCCTGCCTGAAACGTTGAGCTCTGTCATAAATGGCAGAGACTTAGTGACAGGCATTTGTGTGTGAACATGGGACTATTTCAAAAAATACTGGCAATAATGCATTTCAACTTTTCAGGAATGTTTTGATCATTAGTAATATAATACCTGGTGAGTGGTTGGCATGTATTAAATAATGCTCATCATCCTTCTTTTAGTGTAACTAATTAGTATAAGACTCTGAATTGTAGCAATGCAATTATGTATGAATTAATATAATGATTATAAAAAAAACATGGTTTACTCATTGAAGTAGGTCCCCCAGTAAACTGTAAACCTATTGTTAGCTTAATAAGGTTACTTGTAATCTTAAAAGTAACTAAACTATGTAAAGAACCATTCTGCAATTTATTACTTCACCAATTCAGAGGGCAATCACTGCTCCAATTAACCAGCACCCGTGAGCTGTCCCTGTGTGTGGTCTGGCAGGCATGTGGGCTGCCTGTGTGAAGGCTGCACCGGGACTGTGTGCGGCGAGTGCTTTTTGGTGCTACATTGAGAATGATGCTGCCCCTGCCACCAGGATGCAATATCTGGGCGGCTGGCCTTCTTCTATTGTCTTTCTAAATTTGGCTCCTATTTTTCTCCATCATTTTTTTTTTCTGGTCTGCCAACTTACATCCCACAGCTGCTTCAAATTAGAACTCAGAATGTGATGCTTCCAAGAAATTTTCTATATTTCCGTAAAGGTCCATGAATGCTTGTGTTTGACTTGTTAAATGCTCTGCATACAGCAGGTGCTCAGGGAAGCTTCTTTAATGGAATTGGGATACCTTCAGACATGATTTTACCCTGATATAGAGAGATGGTACCCCCTCCTCCAAGTTGTAGGGTCATGCACATGTCTCTTTCCTCAGGATAAAAGATGCAGGAAGAACATAGAGGAAGACCACTATAGAATTTAGAGATAATAAGGGGTTTGAGGCAAGATATCTAAGATGCATATTGATTTGTGGTCACATATCATTTTGATTTCCTATGGCAATAGTTTCCAACATTTTTTTTAAATGTCCCCCACTTTTACCTAATTCAACTTCATTCAGATCTCCAAAGTATAAAACATACAGTAGGACTCCTGTAGTTGAATCTGCATCTTCTTGGCCTTTATGAGCCCTCTGCTGTATTCCTGAGGCTCAGCTCAGCTATGTGGCTTTGGGATACTCCATACCCAACTTTTCTGACAAATTGAAATATTTAAGAATTTTCAAAATGATTTAAACTACTGTGTGCTCACAATCACATTAGATACAGTACAAAATACAGCAAATTGTAAGACCTACTCACATCTCTCCAGGTGTTAAGAGACAAGATAAAAACATATGAAATGAGCGTGAACAATCAGGCAGGTAACCAAGTATAATTACATAGGTGGTCTGGGGGGTTCCTGCTGTTGATACCCTTCATGGATGCCACAAAGCCCAAGAAAACAAAAAGCTAATGCTTAATTCCACAGTGTCAGGTACTTTCTTGCCTTATTCTCTTTCCACCTCAAGACAGCTCTGTTATCACTCCTCTTTTACAGATAAAGAAACCGAGCCCCAGAGAGGTTAAGTGTCTCGCCCATATGTACCAGAGCTGAGTTTTGACACCTGCTAAGCCCCTACTGTCATTGTTGCACTTTGCTGGCATTCAGGGCTGTCAATATGTGAGTCTTGGCCTCTGGGGCATGGTGAGAGGGATGCCTTTCTTTGTCTGACAGCATTGAAGGTAGCAGTTAAAGTACAAATGAGATCTGTGCTGTAATACAATGCATAAGGCACAATAAAAATAACAAACCCACTGAATAAACTTTTGTATTTTGAAAGCAGCTTCCTGTATATTATCATAGATGTGAATTTATCACGACAAGCTCTTGTTTTGTAACAGGTACTGCTATGTCCATTGGAAAGATGAGAAAATCCTCCAAAAACCTCAAATGACTTGTCCTAGGCTGCAGAGCTAGTACAAGATCTGGGAACAGAATTTGGCATCCCAGACTCCTTCAACCAAGGTTTTCTTCACAATTGAGACAGAATAGAAAATGGACATTTTTGTGGGCTGCCTGAATATTTATTTATTTAAAAATAAGAGTTCATTTTTTAAGAGATTTTATTTATTTTTAGAGAGAGAGGAAGGGGAAGGAGAAAGAGAGGGAGAGAAATATCAATGTGTGGTTGCCTCTTGCATACCACCCCCACTGGGGACCTGGCCTGCAACCTAGACATGTGCCCTGACTGGGAATCAAACCAGCGACACTTCGGTTTGCAGGCCTGTGCTCAATCCATTGAGCTATACCAGCCAAGGCTGATGTTTTCATTAATAGCAATTTTTCAATCTATAACAATCATCCCTGCTTGTCAAAGTAGTGTTGGATGAGAATTTGACATTAATTACTTGGACATAGAGATTTGATTCATGCCTATTTTTTGTTTTTTTTTAGTCATCTTTCAAGTGCTATAGAATTAACTTGAACCCCTTAGTTATTCGATCATATTCTGCTCTGATAGCAATTGTGAGGAATTCAAGCCTGCTTGCCTGAAACGTCGTGACCATCACTGAGGCAGCAGTAGTGACAGGCATTCTTTAGATCCTTGTAATCGATTAGTTCTTGAGTATTAGTGAATTAGTGAAAAACATTTCCCCCCTTGGTTCAAAATCTCAGAAAGTCCCCACCTCAGTCATATGTTGAGCTCATAGCCATTATTCCCCATGGCCTGAAGGGAAGAAAGAGGGCAAGGAAAACATCGTATGAAATGTTAGGTGTCCTAGCAGGGCAACTGTGTGACAAACTTGGGACAAGTTAAGCTCCGGGGATGTAGCGAAGATGAAAGAGAAGTCAGAGAATATAAAAGGGGTTGGGGACCCTTTGGCTTTTTTCACACTGGTCATTTGGGCATTGTATTTTTTCTCATAATGACAGTTTATCTTTCTCCCGGCTAATGCCATGTGTAATCATTCCCACTCTTCTGAGTGTCTAGAGGCTCATCATCATCCCCTAAATGAATCCAGCCCCGAAGTGCTGTGGAGCAGCAGGCACAGGTTCAGGGCTGGGGAACAGCAGATGACTTGAAGGGCTGCATTCCTGTTGTGTTTCTTAAAGTTAAATAATACATATAGCTGATACCATGAAATAATTTTCCTTACATTCTTTTTTGGAAGCAGGCAAGGTATAAAGAGTAATGCATTATAATATTTAAGAAACGTCGATAGAACCTCTCAAACGCGCTCATAGACACAGAACACAGTATGGTGACTACCAATGGGAAAGGGGGATGGGGGAGGTAGAGTGGGGTAAAGGGATAAATGGTGGCAGAAGAAGGAGACTTGATTTTGGGTGTTGAACACACAATGCAATATACAGATGACATATTTATAATATTGGACACCTGAAATCTATACAATTTTATGAACCAATGTCACCCCAATAAATTCATTAAAAATTAAAAACAACTCTGAGACAATAAATTTCTGGTGCTTAAACCACCACCAACAACAAAAGGAACCTCTCAGGAAGTTGCCGCGGGTTGTTTCAGAAGAAACGCTAACTTCTGAAGGGAATTCAGAGGTTGCTAGGAAAAAGAAAGGTTGGGGGAACCTAAGAACAGTATGTGTTTTGTTCCAGATACACAAAAATAAAAAAAAAAAAAGACTACATTATTTAAGTCTTTTAAAACACTTGTTCATTCACTGTATAATTTTTTTTGGTTGAAAAGTCAGTAGGTGATTTGTTCTATGTTGTTCCATCTGGTCAGGTTGTTCAACTCGTATTTCATGTTTGTCTGGTGATTTTTGTTTCAAAATTTGTCAATGTGACTCTTATTGCAGATAAAATTCTGTACCTCGGAAAGCCACTACCTCTCTGCTGGAGGGCACATTAGCTGGAGAGGCAAAAAGTGTGTGATGTGGCTGATCAATCTGCCTACTCCAGCACGCTGGGTTCTTTTGGCAGTCCCAGAAACACTCGCATTCAATGATTGTCCATTGCTCTCCACAGATCACCTCTTTTCAATGATCTTTGGCCCTTACAATATTTGAATAAAATCCTAAGTATCACAAGGAAGTAGATGCTGTGTCCAAGGAAGATAGAGAAGCAGCCTAACTCCAAACAGCAAGTTCTAAGAAGTAGAGTGTAAACTCCTCGACCTGTGACTGAGCAGAGTTTTGTGTAGCCGAAGAGTCTCTGCGAATAGCACACATGATTGGTCAGTTCATGCAGCTTTGTCCAGAGACACAATCTGAATGTTGTCATGTGGGCTGAGTTCATAACTAGTGTGTAGTGCACCTGGAGAGAGACTTCGGGTAGCTTGTTCTCCTGCAGTGTGTTCTTAGGAAGACCAGGGCTTAGGGGCTGGATCAGAGATACTAGCCCCTTTTCTCATCTGCTGGCTCAGAGGAGGTTGTGAGAGAGGACCCTGGCTCATACTCAGGGCTCAGAGCTGTTAAGACTAAAAAGATATTTATAGACTTGGGGAGGCTCCAGATGTCTCCTATCTCTGCTGTTCACCTTCCATGTCACAAAAACATTCTTGGGGTGCTTTGCAAGCCACATAGAAACACTCAATGACAGTAGAAACCATGGTGAAGACTGTGTTAAAACAGCGATCATCTACTTCTTTACCTTTGTTATAACCCATGCTTCGAGGATCTGAGTTGTATCTTGTGGATTCTTCATTCATTCAACCAACACTTCCAACACACAATGCTGAACCATGTAAGTTGTTGGGTACTATGGATACACAGATAAATAAAATATATATTCCCTACCATTCAAGAACTCATAGTCATCTAGGGAAATAATTGCAATACAAAGAATACCCGATAGGCATGTGACTCTGCCAGTCACCTGGAAAGGCCTTAATTTCCTCATCTGTAAAATAAGAATGTTGCATGAAATGGTTCCTTGGCTCTTATTCATGTCTGATGTTCCAGGATTCTTTCTGACCTATTATCAATAAATGTCATGGTTCTTAGCATGTAGAATACTTTGTTGCTATAAGATAGCATCATTTTATTGGCTCAGTTATTACGTGTGCTCTTGCCCTCATTTATCAAACATTCAGCCAACAATCTTATGGTAAATTGCTCAATGCCTGTATTTTAAAACTTTTAAACATAAAAAGTAAAGACATTTTCTGACATGGGCAAGTATTATTGAATTAGATAATTCATGTACAATGTAATGTTCACCTCATGGCTGGACTCTGACTTTTAGGATGGACTTCTGTTATAGTGGAAATACCTTCTGTAATGATAGTCCTAGATTCTGCCCAAGCTTGCCGCATGGAGGACATCTAGGTGGATCAGTTATGATTAGCAATTAAAAATGTTGTTATAAAGCAGAATGAGAGAAACAATGTCCCAAGAGAAAACTCTCATCAAATTGCTATTCCCATTTAATGAAGTTTGTGGCAGAATCTATATCATTCTGTGTGTGTACATGTATGCAAGGGAGGGGGGGAGAGGGAGAGATGAGGCCAGAATCTATGAGAACAAAGGACAAAGAAGGGGGAAATTGCATCTTTGATTTGATTATTATTTTGGTTCTTTCCCTGTATGTAAGCAATTATTTCATTTATTAACAAATTTATCTGTTAGGTGAAAGCCAGTTCTTTAAAATGTGTCCTATTCTCTCTTACCTATGGGCAAAAGTAGATTAAAGTTATATGACAGTCTCTTCAACCTTAGTTTTATAACTTACCATCTCTATGATTCTAGACTTGACATTTAGTCTCGTGAGCCTCAGTTTTCTCACCTATGAAATGGGGGAACACTTTTCTTATAGGATTGCTGTGAGGATTTACCATGAATTACATGAAAAAGGCCACCAATATGTGTAAGCAGCCTTCAAAGATGACATATGATAAGACGGTACTTGAAGACATGACAACACATCTTCTTGCGTGTCACTCTGGCTCTAAATGCAGAGACTGTTTTTTTTTTTTTTTAACACCAGTCCTGTTTCTCAGTCATGTGGAAGCCTGCTTTAAAGTTCAGGGGTAGAGAGAATCTTCTTTTTGTTTTGGGTCCCAGAAAATATAACTTTCAATCACTTATTCAAGAGACCTATGATTTTCAAGATTCTTTTTATTTTACCTAATTATTTTCTACTTAATTATTATTACCTTCCTAATTATATATAACAACAATTCTATACAACCATAACTTTCTGTTCTCCACAGAGAGAGAATAGAAGACTATACTAGTGAGCATATTCTATTTAAGGTATCAAATGAATGAATTTCATAAGGAAGAGAAAATTCACAATTTTGTGAACACCACGTAGCACTGAGAATAAAATTCAGAGAGTGATGATTCAAGTCATGTGTTTACCACTGATTTTTAGTAAAGAAAGGTTTGGCTGTAACAGAGCCCGCTCAGGCTAGCTTAAGCAGAGAGATTTATTGTAAGTCTCCAGTACTCAATTTCATTGTCATCCAAGGTCAGGAAGTAAAGTATAGCAACATCTTGGGGATCAGAACCGGAAAGCCGGCTATGAGATCCCTTTCTCTCTCTAAATGGCATGGTTTCCTTCATGTCCTCTTCTCTTTAATCTTAGTGGGTTGACTTCATTTTATTAACTAGTTTCTTTTGCTTGCTCATACTGGACATGGCTTAGTAAAGTCACTTCTTGGTCTCTCAGACTATAGTGCGACCCTTCATTGCCAGTGCCTATGTGTGATTGACAATAGTCTCTTTGTATCTTGGTTCAAATTCTCCAAATAATCTTATGGGCTGTTGGTTGCTTGGAGTCAAATATCCATGCCTGCTGCATTTGGTAGTTTTGTTTGGGAAGTGTACAGATGAGAAAGCATATCTGGTAAACCATGACTAGTTTGGTAAGATTGGATTAGATTTACATATATTTTGTCACCTGAAAAAATGTAGATAACACTACTTCCTTTTAGGTATAATGTAAGAATCAAATCAAATAATGTATGTGGTATTTTTGGGTAAAGAGTTCTACAGCAAGAAAGAATTACTTTGGAGGTCAGTTGTTACTGGGTAAGCTGAAGTGTTTGGCAGCTGGTATTCCTGAGACTATCACTATTTCCTTTAAATTCACTCCAACTCATTTTAAGGACTCTAGCCCCGGTTGTACTATAAGACATGAAAACTAATGAAATGGTGTCTCTGAAGAATGAACAGAGACCACAGTGTGTTTAAATTACTAGAATATAAAAACAGGACAAATTAACTTGAAACTGTATAGGGGAAAAAGAGGTTTTTTGTGTTCCCAAATGTTGAAATATTTAATATACCATCTAATCTTGACATTTATAATATATCACTTTTTATTAAAAAGGCAAAAATTAACTTAGAAATATTGCAAAAAGGAGAACAAAAGTGACTGATCTTTTTTGTTAGCAAACATACTTTATTAGTTGAACTATTACCTTGAACTTGGACTATGAATTTTTTTATCAAGTTCATGTACTTAATTTATGGTTTGCCTTAAACTACTCTTTTTTTCTTTACTTTGGAAATGATGAGATCGAAGGAGAATTGCTGAACTGTGAAACATTTTGAACATGTATCAGAACTTAGAGATCAGCTAAGCATAAAAAACATTAGCTCTTTGCAATGGTGCTTTTACATGAAAAATTTCAAACTATACCAGAACTTAGAAATCAGCTAAACCAAAATATGTAAAGAACTCAAAGAACTCCACACCAGGAAGACTAACAATCCCATTAAAGAATGGGCAAAGGGCCTGAACAGACACTTCTCCAAGGAGGACATACAGAGGACCCATAGACACATGAAAAAATGCTCAACATCACTAATCATCAGAGAAATGCAAATTAAAACCACAATGAGATACCACTTCACACTGGTCAGAATGGCCATCATTAACAAATCAACAAACAAGTGCTGGCTAGGTTGTGGAGAAAAGGGAACCCTAGTGCACTGTTGGTGGGAATGCAGACTGGTGCAACTACTGTGGAAAACAGTATGGAATTTCCTTAAACTAAAAATGGAACTGCCTTTTGATCCAGTGTTTCCGCTGGGATTATACCCTAAGAATCCTGAAACACCAATTCAAAAGAATCAATGCATTCCAATGTTCATAGCAGCACATTTACAATAACCAAGTGCTGGAAACAGCCCAAGTGCCCATCAGTAAATGAGTGGATCGAGAAACTGTGGTACATTTACACAATGGAATATTACGCAGCAGAAAGAAAGAAGGAATTCCTACCTTTCCTGACAGCATGGATAGAACTGGAGAGCATTACGCTAAGTGAAATAAACCAGGCAGTGAAATACAAATACCATATGATCTCACCTATGACTGGAACCTAATCAACAAAACAAATAAGCAAAATAGAGCTAAAGATATGGAAATAAAGAACAAACTGACAGTGACCAGAGGGGAGGGAGGAGGGAGATAACAGGGAACAGGGGAAGGGGTGAGTCAAGGAACGTGACTAGAGGGCTCATGGGCACAGACAATAGAGGGGGGGATTGACTGGAGTAGGGAGAGGGGAAGGGGAAGGGGAAGGGGAGAGCAATGGGAAAAAAGGCAGGACAACTGTAACTGAACAACAATAAAAAAAGAAATCAACTAAAAAATAAAAATATTGGCTGTTTGATATCGTGCTTTTTTCATAAAATCCAGGGATAAATGTTTATCTGATGTGGTTTATTTTTTAATGGTCTCTATTGACCTCATAAAATATAAATTGAAAAATGCTAATTGCTTTTTTTGCCTTGCTCCCAAAATGTTGTCCACAAGACAGGACTCAACATGGCCTTGTAACCACCTTACTCTGGTGGCATACTCTAACTCTGAGGCAATGTGACTGAGGTGTCTTTTCTATATCATGATATATCAGGTTGGATAGCTACTTACATATGAAGATGCCTAATAAATTTTCATTTAAGAGAATTTACTGCGTCTTACAAAAATGTTTTGAATAATAATATTTTAAGCCAACAACTATGATGTAATCATCTGGTTCTATGAATCATTTCAATGGTTTGTCCAGATGTGAATTATCTGTGCAGAAATCACAAGCCAGTGTTCATTTAACATGCCAGGGGTGTGCCTCTTGACATCTAAGATGGCTTATGGTCAAATGAATGACAAATGATTCTAACAATATAAAATAATTAGGGACTTAAAAGTACTGATAAACCTATAATGAACTCAAATGGGATAAAGCATCACGGCATACCCCAATTCCTCACTATATCACAAAGTCCAAGTTGTCTATATAACCAAAAATTTTTTGATAAATAATTTCTTAAGGCAAGCCTCCTGCCCCGACCTATAGATTACTTTATCTCCAACTTTTTAATTAAATATTTATTTAGGCCTCCTACTTCTGTTTATTTCCTATGAAGCTTATTTATACCTATTAATCCCTTTTCCCTCACTTCATTTTTTTCCTTCTGTGATATCTTCTGATTGCATGTTTTTAAACTTCATCTTATATATTAGTTATATCTCCTCATTTAGATTATGAGCACGTTGAGAGTGAGGACCATTTCTTATACTTCTGTATGTACTGAAAGTTGTTTATTAAACTAATGCACATATGCTAGCAGTTCAATAGACGTTTTCTGAATAAGTTTTCTTTCTGTGGGTGGGAGCCCCAGCTCAGACCCCTTAGCAGTTCATAGGCACTTTTATTCTCATACATTTAATAGGTTATATTTACCAAGAGGTTCTCTTTATAGTAACTATTCTCATTTAGTTGCAACATGTATGTAATATACTTCATATCTTACTGGCAAATGCATAAAAATTTGAAATCCATTTATTTTTGTGTTTCTTGTATCTTAGACATTCTAGGAGTGGGAAGTCTCAGATATGAAGGACTCATAAGTTGAAAGTGATACTTATGTATATTCATAATTTAATGCTAATCATTTTTTCTATCTGTATGATTTCAACCTAGTAGTTTAAGCAGGGGAGAGAGATAATCTTTTTCTGTAGAACAATGAATCTGACTGTGCTTATAAAACAAATTAAGAAGGCAAAACTGGAAGTGGAAAGAACAGTTTCAAAACGGTTGATACAGTCCAGGCAAGATTCGGTGATGATGGCAGGGTCTAGTTGACTGGCACTGGGGTTGGAGAAAGATAAACGGATTCAAGGGGTATTTGGTAGGTAGAACAAAAATTCTGCATGAATTTCAAACGTGCAGAGAGGAGCAAGAGGAGACTGGTTTGTGTTTTGAAGATCTCTCTGGCTGCACTGCAGAGAACGAACAGAAGATGCTGGAAGAGGCATGGGTTGACTTGTTAGTGAGTTAACTGTGGTTGCCCATAATGGCAATTTGGACTTGGACGAAAACAGTGGAGTTGATGGGAATGGACTGATTCCAGAGAGATACTCTGTTTAGAGGGCAAAGAAAACAAGGGTTAAGGATGGCTTAGATGTGGAGCTGTTTAAGGGAGGGAAGTTTAAGGATGGGCCCTATGTGTGGGTGGCTGGATGAATCATTCACAGAAACGGGGGGTTGTAGAAGAGGATCTGGTTTGGGAGGAAGATCAAGAGTTTGTTTTTTGGCATGTTGATTTTGAGATGGCTTTAGAATATTCAAGAGGAATTTTTAAGTAGGTGAATGAATATGCACTTCTAGAGCTGTGAGGAGAGGTCTCAGCTGGAGATGCACTATTGTGAGTCATCATGTATAGGTGCCAATTGAAGGCATGGCCATGGACGAGGTGGTCAGAGAGGAAAATGAGGGCTGATTGTGAAGCTCAGAGAAGCTTCAGCATTTGCCCACTGGGTGAAGGAAGTCAAACCTGAAAAGGAGATAGAGAAGCTCTCAGGGCTGGATTTTACTGGGCAGGAGCAAGGAAAAAACAAGTGATGGTGAGCATATTGGATATTGAGAGAAGGCGGGGTTCTCTCTCTCATCTCTGACCAGCATGCTGTTTTCTGATGTCCACTCTAAGATATGTTGGGCTGATTCATCTACGGAGACTCTTTGATAAGCGGAGAATTCTCTTTTGTGAACAAATTGCTCAGTGCTTGGACCATAGAAAATATATGTTTCTTTTAATTAATATTGTAAACATGTTTGCAACACAGAACTACAGGATACATAATTCTAGAATTAGCTTCACTGTATCTGCTGTTGTTTTTTAATAAAGCTCTTGCACTTCAGGGAAGACAAATAGTATCTTCTGGGATGGCTGTGGTCCAGAAGACACCTCCTCCTCCCTTAACTCAAATCTTTCTCCTTCTATAGAGCAGCTTTATTGGAAGTTGTGTTTAACATGCGCTTTGCTCATCTGTTCTGAATATTGTAGTATAATCCTTTAAAATAACAAAGTACAGACAATATAAATTCTTCTCACACTGGGATTTTGTCATTTTTCCTTGTCAGGCGTCCCAGGAACCCGCAGCGATGGCACAAGGGAGTTTTTGTTCTTTCCCTCTCAAAACTCCCTTCCCATTTCATGCAGCAAGAATCATTTGCTAAGGGCCATTTGCTTGTTGCCACGGTAGTGCCGTGTCTGAGGCCGAGGTTAACATTTTGAAATACTAATAGGACGTTAATTTAATAATATTATCTTGCAAAGTGCAAGTAGCGTTTGGAGATGGAAATAACCCTGAATCACAGCTCATTAATTTGCTCACTAAAAGTTCATTATATGAATAAAAAAATCAAATTTCAAAATACAATTCAGAAATAGAAAGGAAAGAAATATTGATACAAGCAACAAAATCATGCTGAGTGAAACATGTTGGGCAAAGCAAGATACAAATAGTATAACTTTAACTGCAAAATTTTAGAAAATGCAAATTTACCTGTCATAACAAAAAGCAGGTTATTACAGATAAATTTTCATTTCAATTTGCTGGCACAGAGAGGTAGGGGATGGGCCTCCAATGGGGTTAGCAAGGGACAGGAAGAAAGTTTAGGAGATAATGGAAATGCTCATTATTTTGATTCTGGTGATGGTTTCAAATGTCAAAACTAATGAAATTGTATACTAACCATTCCCATGTCCTTTAATTATATGCAATAAAACCTCATAATCAATGTGGAGTGGTGGAAATCCTGCCCAAATTTGTAACAAGTCAAAATTGTAGGTTTTTAAAGAAAATGTCATTTTGGTTGTCAAAAATAGTGATATATTAATGGAATGTGATTATATTTGGAGTTAAGCCTGTATTACAAAAATCCCAGATGTTGACTACTTTTTAATAACTTGGAATTCAATAATGACCAAATATATTTCTGAATTTTCACAAAATCTCTATTATTAGACATCACTTACAAAGCTTCACTTTTTTCTACTCTATTTTAAATGTTGAAACCCAACATTCTGACTGCAGTTTTACTAGGATATATTTAAAAGACACATTTTTGTTTTTATTTAAAGCAAGGGTGTCAAACTCATTTTCACCGGGGCCGCATCAGCCTCATGGTTGCCTTCAAAGGGCCGAATGTAACTTTAGGACTGTATACATGTAACTACTTAACAGTTAAGCAAGAGCTCGGCGCTGCCGCCGGGTAGAAACAAGGTGCTGGGCCGGATAAAACGAGGTGGAGGGCCGGGTTCGGCCTGTGGGCCTTGTGTCTGCAACCTGTGATTTAAAGCGTCTGGTCATAGATGGGCCAATATTTAATGAAGATGATTAATGCTATTTTCGATCATTTTTCAGTACTTTCTTTAAAATAAAAAGTATTTTGTGAGGTGAAAGAATAAATGAGAATAATGGTTCAAAAATGTAAATAGAATTATAATGATGGGGGTTTTTCCTGTTCTGTATTTTGAACAATTAATTTTCTTGACCCTGAAGAAAACACAATTTTTTAAAATCAATCACCATTCTTCACTTAACAAGACATTATTATCATTCTGGCCAAAATATTTATGGTTTTGTTTCTACAAAGAAGGGATTCATCCCTTTTTCATCCGTTCTGTTTTTCAGCCATTAATCTCAGCACTCATGGGTGCATTACAATGCAAACACAGCATGAGAGGTCAGAATTACATCCTCCTTGCAAGGACATGTAGATGAAGTGTTCTGGAGTAGAGAGCAAAACAGAATGACAGAACCAAAAGGTGCCACAGGGAACATGGCTCATGTAAACCTCAGAGTCTTCCACACCTCAGAAAGTTGGGGATTCACCACCTAGATTGTCTTAACATGGAAAAGTGTTTGGGAAGTGATATTGTAGAGTTGTGAATGACATTACTCCTAGGAAAAGCGTAGTAGTCAGTTGGTCCACAAGATTTTTTTCTTTTACAATGAAAGTAATTCTTTTGGGTTGTATCAGTTTTCTATTGCTGGTATTACAAATTCCCACAACCTTAGTGGCTTATGACAATAAAAATTGACTGTGTTAGTGTTGTCCAGGTTAGAAATCGGAGGGTCTCACTACACTAAGATCAATGTGTCCGGGACACATGGCAGGGCTAGATTCACTTCTGGAGGTTCTGGGGGAGAATCCATTGCCTTGCCCTTTCCAGCCTCTGGAGCACTGCCCGGCATTCCTTGGCTCACACCCTCTTTCCTTCTTCTTCAGAGACGGTAATATTGCATCTCTCTGTGACCTCTGTCTGACTCTTATCTCAGTCAGAAAGGTTCTTTTAAAGACTCATGTGTTTGGTTGGGCCCACCCATATTATTCAGGATAACTTCCCTTTTTCAAGGTCCACAGTCTTCCTCACATCTTCAACCCCCTCCCCGCCCCGCACCATGTAAGCTAACGTAGTTGCAGGTTCCAAGGGGTAGGACGTAGACATCTCTGGGAGGTCATCACTCTGCCTGCCATGCTGGTGAAGCACAAGAACAGTTAGGGATTGAAACAGGAGCAAAGGGAAGATTGAATTGATGAGCATGTTTTTGAGACTGTCTGTGGATGTGGTTTTCTACAGAAGAATCTACAAATGAAAACGGAAATTACTGACCAAAAGAAAAGTAGGCATTAGGAAAACACACTTTAGTTCCCAGTTACCACACCTTGCACATAAAGAGTGATACTCCTTGTTCATTCAACATTTAAATAAACTACACTAATAAGCTTCTCTGTCATCTGTTTCTCACTCTGGGTAGCAGATGCAACTCAATCATTGAGGTACTTGAAGTTCTGGTGCAAACATTTATGAGAACTGCTTGACAACTACTAAGGTAAAATAAAACCAGGTATAGACAGTTTTTCAGCCTTGAGTTTTTGGCTTAGGGCATGTTTAGGATCCATAGGAGAATGGCAGTAACTGTAGGCAAGCTCTGCTAGAGACGAAATGTCTTCTCAGCAACATGTTTTTCCTTAGATACAACTATGATACGTAAATATCAATAGGAGGGAGATTTTTAGTCCTAGCTCTTAGATTAGCAAAACAAAACATTCTAGTTGATACAAAACTTAGTTGATAAGGAAAGGCAGATTACACTTTAAAAATATTTTAAAAACATTGCTGGATAATATCTTCTTTGTTCTGATTAATCAAATGCCTTTAATTTCTTAGAGAATTCTTTTAAAACTTCACTTTTTAAAAATTGATTTTAATAAATGAGCTGGATACAATGACCACTCAAGCGAATCTAATAGGCAGCTGCAAGCATAGCTGGATTTGACAGTCTGAAAATTAACTGTAGTTTTGCTACAAGCTGTAAAATCAGGGACAAGTACAAAAAGCAGAGGTCCAGACAGAGGGGGAAGGTAATTTTGCATGTCACAGGAAATTCCTCAGCTTCAAATATAAAATGTTTGAAAAAATGCCCTCCTCCCAACACCGGTCTTTATAAAAGCAGTAACTGGTTTTACATACAATAAATAGCTGAATTATGCAATAGAATTATACGGTCTAGTTCTAAAAGTTAACCCATATGAGGTTGTAAATTATCACCTTATTTACATATATAATTCTCTTTCTCCACATCCTGGAGTGGGCCAGACAGCCTAGAAAGAATCCCAAATCTCCCTGATCTCACCCTTCTTGAGTCTAGAGGAGAAACAGAAAGGACTGATGGAAGTGGAGGTCATGTGGAGGTCATCTGGAGGCAGGGAAGGGAACGAATGCCTGTTAAACATCTAGCCTGTACCAGGTACACTGCCTCAGACTTTACACCGCTTGCTGCAATTGGTTGAGTTAGTTATTATCCAAGAGAGAAAACAGAGTTGGAGTGGCCAAGAACTTTGTCAGACACACCCTAAGCACTACATAGCCTGACTTGAACTCACATAGACTTGACCCTAAAGCTTTGTTCTTCTCATTGCTTCCATGTTGCTTTCTTGAAACTGAGGCCCATTTCTCTGCTTCCTCTCCTCAAATAGAAGGTATTGTGTACCTAAAAGAAAAAAAAATGAAATAATCCTTTAAAACCTTTGACACTGACCGGTTTACAGGATCCCCCAAAGCATCCCAGAACCCTTGAATTAGAAAAGTTTTTTAAATCACCGAGTCTTTCTTGGTCTTAGTTGTGTGATCCATTCACTCCACTGACCTTGACCTCCCTCCCAAGTTATGAATCTTCTCTGGGAGCAGATTGAGCATGAAGTCTGTAGTGTTTTCTGCACGGTGATGGGGCACGGTTATAGCTCAGATCTGCCTGTCTTATCAGCCCTCATGAGATTTCTCTGAACACTTCTGCTTCCTTGTCAATTCCTCCATTCCTCATACTCATCAGGGATTACTGGGGTAGAATGTGGGCTCCAAGTCACCTTCCTGACTTTGATAGAACTTCTTCAATGACATGGACTTTAGCTGAAACTAGATTAAATAAGTTACCACAGAAACTACTGAAAGGAGAAAAAACCTTATGTATTGAGGAGTAAAGAAGGTAGGAATCTGTGGGAAATGTTTGATAAAATATAGATCTACATGATATTTTCATGTGATAAAGAAAAGTATAACTGTGTTCATGGTTTTTTTTTATCACAGGTATATTTGAATTATCTTTAAGGTCAATATGGCATCATTTAGAAAAGTACCTGTAAGGGGTTCTTAAAATACAGGCAGGGTTTGCTGAGAAAAGGTATTCATTGCAACATCGTAATACTTGGCAATAGGAAATGGTTAAAGGAATGATTGTGTCTCAGGGTGGTGTCCTTAGTCTTTAACAGTGGTGTTTATAAAGAACTTATAATAATATTTTAAAAATAAGATGGAAAGTTAGAGGTATATTTTTTAAAATTTTGAAAATACATAAAAATTCAAAATAAAACTGCTAAAATGTTAACAGTGGTTGCCTAGGGAATTGTGGTTTATTGTTGATACTTTTTTCTGCTTCATTATATTCTTCCAATATTTAAAACCAGAGAAACAAATAAGGTTCCATAATGAAAAAGAAGATTTTATGAGAATTTTCAAGTGACCAGTTAGGGAAAATAAAGATCGTTTTGGCCAGATGGGACTTGGCATTGTTGCAAGTTAATTGATTCAGTGATCTTTCTGTGATTAAAACCAGTAGAAATCAGGTAGTGTCTGCAGACCTAAATATCATGTTATCTTAGCCACAGGAAAAAGTAATTAGAAAAGTCATTTAACAAGAATTTATCAATTCTGATAAGTCGAGAAAAGCCATGTCCAATATTATATAAGGCACATGTTTTCAGACATTAAAATGCTCATTTGTGGCCCTGAACAGTGTGGCTCATTTGGTCGGGCATCATTCTGCAAAGCAAATGTTGCCAATTCAATCCCTGGTCAGAGCACGTGTTCAATAGACAACCAATCAATGTCTCTCTCATACACCGATATTTCCATCTCTCTCCCTCGCTTCCCCTTTATCTAAAGATAAATTAAAATTAAAAAAAAAGTTTATTTCTGGAAGCAATCATTTAAGTTAATTATATAATTTTGATGTAAAATATGAATAGTATCTTAATGAATTTGCTGTTTTTCTTTGTAATTTACTTTGACATACAATTATCTCTGTCTAAAGAACTACACAAGTCACCAGAGATTTAGGAACCAGCTATCAAGTATCATTCCATCCTTTGTAAAGCTCTTAAAATGCTAGATTTCAGTATTCATATCAGTGAACAATAATTTAGACAATGTTAATTCATAAAGATATTACTTTTAAATTTTATAGTGCTTTTTTCTTTTAAATATATATTTTCCATATTGAATGTCATCTATTTATTTTTAAATTATATTTTATTGATTAAGTTATTATTACAGTTGTTCTGATTCGGCCCCTTTGCCCTCTTCCACCCAGCACGCCCCACTCCCTCAGACAATCCCCCCATCATTGCTCATGTCCCTGGGTCGTGTGTATAAGTTCTTTGGCTACTGCATTTCCTATACTGTATGTTACATCCCCATGGCTATTCTGTAACTACCTGTGTGTACTTCTTCATCCCCTCACCTCTCACCCATTCTCCCCCTTCCCATCTGACAACCATCTGGTAACTAACGTCTTTTCTCTTTCTGCTTTTAAGAGTCTTTATCTTTGATCTTTGGCCTTTTAATTATGATGTGTCTCAGAGTGGGCCTCTTTGTATCCATCATAACTGGGACTCTCTGTGTTTCCTGGACTTGCATGTCTATTTCCTTTATCAAATTAAGGAAATTTTCTTTCACTATTTTTTCAGATAGATTTGCAATTTCTTGCTCTTTCTCTTCTCCTTCTGGCACCACTATGATGTGAATGTTGGACCTCTTGAAGTTGTCCCAGAAGCTGTTTATACTATCCTCATTTTTTTTTTATTCTTTTTTCTTGTTGTTCTGATTGGCTGTCTTTTTCTTCCTTATGTTCCAAATCATTGATTTGATTCTCTGCTTCATCTACTCTACTATTGTTTTCCTGCAAATTGTTCTTTATTTCAATTAGTGTATCCTCTGATTTGACTGGGTCTTTTTTATGCTGCTGAGGTCCTTGTTAAGAGTATTATTTACTATATTGTCCTACACTTGAAAACTCAGGGCATGTCTGGTGAGATGAAAGTGATCCAGACTGAAAGATTGATTATACTAGCCCAAATCTCAAGAGACTAATTTATGTCTACATGCCCACTCATTAATTTACAGTGAGGGCTACATTTTGTACTATAATTGGATCAGTTAACTATACAAGATACTCCCTTTGATAAGTACTAAATGTATTTGGGTGATCACATTGTAAGTTATGTATATACATATTTAATCACTATATTGTATACCTGAAACTAATATAATATAATATTGTATGTCACCTGTAATTGAAAAAAAAAGATACTCCCTTTGAGAGAGTACATGCACTCTGGTGGCCAAATTATAGATAAGAAATTTGCTTGGAGGCTATGAAGTTCAAGCAATGGGAATTGAATATTAACAGATATTTATTTCTAGCTAGGGGAGCTTGATAATTTGCCATCTACCCCTCCAGGGATTTTTCTATTTTAATAACTAGAGATGTTACTCAGATCTCTCCTTAAATTTTTTTACTCTACAACTCATTTTTTCTAGATTGTTTAAAGTTGCTGTAATATACTGTCATTAAATTATCCGTCATAATAAACCAGCTTCTATATTCAAGGTTATGGTGTATTTTAGATTAATTTCATTTTACTGTGGGCTTATTCTGCTGACTCAGAGCCGTTTTCCTCCTAAAAAATTATCTCAAAGTAAGAATACAAGATAGGTTGCAAAGCATTCCAGCTATTGTGAGTTGATTCTTATTTCATTTAATTTCAGAGATTGACATACTTTGACTTAGAAATGTATCCTATTTGTTTCCCTTTGTTTTCTTTCTCTGTAACATTGAATGATAGGCCAAGATCTAAATTTTAATTTTATATTTTATTTTGATAGTTTATAACTATCAGTAGTTTAGCATTTTTGATACTCACCATAATGTGTTATACTCTTTCTTTTGTGAAAGGTAAGTTTTTCCAAAGGGTTTGTTCTCCACAATATATTTCCTACATACTTATGTTTATGGGCTGAGTCATAAAGATAGAAGTATTTTATTCAATTTTGAATCCCACAAATCACCTTTAGAAAGTTAAAAGAAAAATAGCATGCTGCAGGAATCATTTTTGCTGTCACTTTTGTCAATTATGCCGTGATGTTTTTATGGCATTTTAATGAAAATGAAAGTGTGTGCACTTCAGTTGTGAATTAAAATGTCAAAATATACGTTGTAAAAAATGTCATTCTAAGAAAATAAAAACAATGAATTTGATATTCAAGTTGTGTCTATTCTTGAAGTGTTTATTAAATATAGCATTTTATTCATGTGCATACCATTTCATAATTACACTAAAATGATAAGATTAAAAAAATAAGATTCAGCATTAGAAAAATGCAAAAATGCAGTTGTGGTGGATCTTGCCAAGCATATTTTATTTTTGTGATATGTGGTTATAGTGATGGCCAGAATCCTTTGCTTAGAAATCTACTAAGAAATTGAAATGATTTTGCCCTTAACAATCTATACTGGGACGTGTCCATTTTGCCTGCATTAAAAAGTTAGGCAGTGAGGGACAAATACCATATGATCTCACCTTTAACCGGATCATAACCAACAAAAGCAGAAAGCAAGCAAAACATAACCAGAGACATTGAAATTAAGAACAGTCTAATAATAGACAGGGGAGAAGGGGGAGGGGACAATGGGGAGAAGGGTTTTCAGAAACCACTGTAAAGGACACATGGACAGAACTAAGGGGGAGGAGGGAAGCTGGGGGGGAGGGGGGCTGGAGGGGAAGGGAGGAGGGGAGGGGAGAGGATGCAAATAACTGTAATTGAACAAAAATAAAATAAAATTTTAAAAAATGAAACACATTGATATTTTTCTGAAAAAATATGAGAAATGTTTGTTTATTATATTACCTTGAACTTATTTGTATAGAATATCCATGAAACAAGTGGAAAATTTGCCATGAATATAGCACAAAAGTGGAATATTTATAAAACTCACTTCAGGAAATTATAGCTATAAGGAAATGGGCAATAGACAAGACAGTTCATTGTGAATCTGTTTGAAAAGGAATAAAGAATATGGAGAAGTTACACTATGTGCTACATATTTAAAGATTAAAATTATGTAATAATATGTTTATATTTCTCACACTAACCCATGTGTTCTTTGGGTGGGGTGGCTACAATGATAGTTTGAAACATGTAGGAGCACCTTCAAATAATGACTATCCAGAGGTGAGATCCTACCCAATGGAAAACTCTGATAGTCCCAGTCAACCTTATGTTATGATGCCCCTTGATGCAAGAACAATCATATAGTCTATGGTAACCTTGAAGAGTGACTTAAGGAAGGAGTACAACTTAATGCCAGTACAAGATCTTGA
Source organism: Micronycteris hirsuta (assembly GCA_004026765.1). Taxonomy (NCBI): domain Eukaryota; kingdom Metazoa; phylum Chordata; class Mammalia; order Chiroptera; family Phyllostomidae; genus Micronycteris; species Micronycteris hirsuta. The sequence goes on along the minus strand of PVJI01009948.1, from coordinate 15,454 downwards.
TGCATTAGAATTGGCTTCATAATTAGTATGTTTCTAAAGATTGGGAATCAGTCTTAACCGGAAGCACCATTGGCTTATATTTCTTTTTGTCAAAAGTTTTAGTTTTCCGCTTCTGCGGTTTCACAGTCTGTCTTTGAGCTTCAATTACAGAGCACAGTGGTACTGTTTATGTCAAAGCACCTGATTACTTTGTTTGCTGAAGTATAGAATAATTTTCATTCTGAGTCAGATCAAGTTCTACCTAGTCTCCAGCTGGCCCTAGAACAGAAAATGATTAGGTTCTTTAATTTAAGGGTGTTAAATACTGCCTTTAGGATAGGCATTTTAATGAAGTGATAAGTGATAATTAAATAGTAATGACAACTACACTCTGCCTCACTTGCTAAGACCGGACAAATGTAGTAATCACAAACCGATGTTTAAATTAGATGTATAAACAACCTTATTAGTCTTCCTCTTAGTTCTGAGTTCATGCTGAGGAAATCTCAAATAACCCTCTATACTTAGGAAGTGACACTGTATCAAAATAATTGGAGTAATTTTTTTAATAGATAAATAGTTCTCAAATGTCATAACTACTTTCATATAGACTGTAAGTATAAAGTTTTAACATTGATTTGGGGGGTTAGGGCTGTTAGAATACAGGTGTGGGCAAAAGGAAGTTTACAGGTGTTCATATTAAAATAGATAATACAGTAAATAATAGCTAACACAAGAATAATCTCTGTGTTTCATGTATTCACAACTGTAAATGTACCTGGCCCACCCCTGTATATTGAAACTCACATAAACCTTAAACATTAATTATTGATATTTGAGTAAACATCTTAAATAAAACATGTGTGGTGTATATATAAATGTATATATACACACACTCAATCCTTATCTGAAGACATGTTTTTATTGATTTTATGTAGAGAGAAACATCAATGTGGGAGGGAAACATTGATCGGTTGCCTCCCATTTGTTCCCCCGACCAGGGATTGAAGCCACAACGTGGGTATGTGCCCTGACAGGATTGGACCCGCAAATTTTTTGGTGTTTGGGACAAGGCTCGAACCAATTGAGCCACCCAGCCAGGGAAGATAAAAAGATTTTTAAGGGAGAATCATAACCTAAAACATGATAATTAGTGCCACTTTGGAGACATAAAAATCTAAAGTAGAAAAGTTAGATTAAACAATATAATAAAGTAATAGTCCTACTCAACTCAGACTCACTCTATAATTTGTTCCATATTAGTAAATTCATTAATGAAGGAGACCTAAATTGCTAGTTGGTAGAAACCAATAGAGTTATGTTAATAGAGAAGAAAAAAATTTAATATGTATTAACAAAAATTTATAAAGCTGCTCAGAATATAAATATCAGGATACTTCCTTGACATTTCTGTTTTTATAAAGTATAAAAAATGTTTATTGGGGGGGTGGGATGGGAGGGGAAGGGAGGGGGGAGGGGAGAGGCTGCAAATAACTGTAATTAAACAAAAAAATTAATTAAAAAAATGAAAAAATAAAATAAAAAATGTTTATCACATTCTTTTTAATATAATATATTTTTGATGTTTTGACAAATGTGATATAATATTGATCCCAAAATATCAATATGGGATATTATATGGGAATATAATATTATACTATATGGGAATATAATATGGTATTATAATAACCAGGAAAATTTATAGTAATTAATTAAGAACAATTTGTAATAAAAGGATTTAGTAAAGTAGATGACTACAAGATAAATCATTAAACAATAAAAAAAACTCCTTACTAGATAAAACATTTAGAAAAGATAATGGAAAAACCAATTCCTAATAGCAGCAGATGTGTATGAAATATCTAAAAAATAATATGCGAAAGGAATGTGCATTTCTCATGAAACTTTACTGATATACAAGAAGCTAATGTAAGTAGATATACTTCTGGTGGGAAAACTATGTGCCATACATATGTCAGTGCATCCAAGAGTGATCTTTAAAATACTGCTTTTATCTAAGAGAACACATGAGTTCTTGGAAAGGAAAAGGTGACCACTGAATAAACTTAATTGCAACGCACATATACACTGCTCCCAACCTCCTGAAAAGAGGCAAAATGAACTATCTGAAATAAACTGTTTTAAATAAATTGTTGGTCGTTTTGAGGGCAACTTTAGTTCAACACACATTTTACAACAATAATTTCCAAAGAATTAAATTATAATAAATATGTAAGTAAGAAAAAATATTTATCTTCTCTTAGATGAAAAACTAATCTAAATTTAAAATTGCCAGAAGTCTAAAAGAAAGATCAACAAATGTAATTATATAAACATTTTTTTAAAGATTTTACTTATTTATTTTCAGAGAGAGAAGGGAGGGAGAAAGAGCAATGTATGGTTGCCTCTCACATGGTCCTCACCAGGGACCTGGCCCGCAACCCAGGCATGTGCCCCAGCTGGGAATCGAACCGGGACCCTCTGGTTCCTAGCCCGCACTCAATCCACTGAGCTACACCAGCTGCGCTAATTATATAAACATTTTTAAAAGTTATGCACCCCAAGGAACCAAAAGTACTGAAAGATATTAAGAACAAATATGCATAATATTTTAAAAGATGACATATTTAAATTAGTGTATATGATAATAAAACATGATTATTTAATCTGGTGTGAAAAGCATTTGATTAAGTAGATAAAAGGCCAAGTCAAACATAAAATTCACAAAAGAGGAGCTATATTGGTAAATAAAAATGAAAATAGAGAAAGTTTAAAGCACTTGTTATACTGGAAAAAATAAAAGAAAGAATAAAGGCAGAAAACAAAAAGAAAGAAGGAAATAGCTTCTCTTATGAGGTTGTTATAAAACCACTATATATAGGCACACCTCGAAGATATTGGGAGTTCAGTTCCAGACCATTGCAATAAAGTATCTATATTGCTTCAGTCTGTGCACATAAAACTAAGTTCAAAGATTATTAATATTTACTGAAGTGTCCATAGCCTTTGACCCAGTCGCCCCACTTTGGCATTCCAGGTTAGTCCAAACGAGAAAAAGCTAAAATCTTTAGGTGTATAAATGAATGACATGTCCAGCACAGCAGCATTTATTCTGTTAAAAAATTGAAAGCAAGCTAAACAGTGACCAAAATGTGAAGTGTTAGTTAAATTATGTTTTGTAGTAATGCCAGAGGAATATTTTTATAGACTATAACTGATAAAATCAGGAGAATATGGAAATATCCTTGAGCAGGTGCTTCAATGTTTTTTTAAACTATGTATTTGGAAAGGAATATAAAGACATAGAGATAATTATATTAGAATAGCGAATTTATATGTTACCTTCTGTTTTCCAAATTTATTTGATTTTTAAAACATAAAAATAACAAAATTAAACTGAGAAATAAAGAAAAACTTTCTATATTGACTGTGTCTGTCTATTACTTAGAAGAATATCAAACTGGGAGCAGGGCAGGAAAATACAAAATGTCCGCAGGGATGTTCCCCATTCAATTCAGGCAGGAATTCTCTGCCGAGCGGTACCAGTTATATAACTCGAGGCTCTGGAGGCCAGTTTAAGTCATTTGCTGCATGGCAAGCAAGACTCATGTAAGAGGGGAGAAATGGTCCGCTTATATTACAGAAAGTTAAGAAGTCTGCAGGGACTTTCTTTTCAGTCCAAAATTTATACTAGGAATTATGATTTGATCTCAGTAGTCAAAATGTTCCCCCTCCCCCTTCCAAGCTATAACCAACCAAATCAGTGTATGGTAATAGTTAGCAAGGAGAAAAGCGAGGGCATTTCTCGCTTGCATGTTTGATTGAGATACTATGCAATTAAAACAACAGGTTTATGTGCGACGGCCAAACATTCTATTTATTAATGGCACTGTTAAACCCTACAGGAGGATTAGACTGTCATCTTGCAAGGCAGACTGGGAGAATTTGGTGCATGTGAATCACCATTCTCAGATGTTCTCCAGCAGCTACAGAAAATTGCAAAGAAACATCCCAGGCAGCAATGAGCCATAATTGCATAAAGACATTTCCACACGGAAAACATAATTCTGGTATACATATAAAGTAAATCCTGATTATAAAAAAAGATGTAGCTCTGAAGAACAGGTGGCTGAAAGGAAGAAAGAAAGCAGGGCAACACTAGTTTTTTAAATCTTGTAAACCTAACCCAAGAGCTCACATTTTACATTCTTCTCACATAGAGTGATTCTGTAGGAAGATTGTAACCCCCGACCACATGTCAGCATCACCTTAGAGCGCTTCAAATTTCCTGATGCCCCAGGCCATGACAGAACGATTAAATGTAATCCCTGGGGGTATTTTTAAATCTCTCCAAGAGATACCAATGTGCAGCCAATGTTGAGAATCAATGCCCTATTGAAATGTCAATGGTTCAAAATAGTTACTTCCTAAAAAGAGGTGGCAAATAAAAATAGAGCTTAACAAAAAATGTCCTGAAAGGTAAGTAGTACAAATAAGTGAAGCTTTCCAGGTTTTTTTCATAATAGGATTTTCAGTGGTGTTTTTTCAAAGCGTACACTTTGCTTACACATTTAACGTGTGGGAATAGTTTGTACTCCTTCAAAAATGTATGCTTTCCTGCATGTTTTTAAAAACACGTGGCCAGTTGGTGTCTATCTCTTGCTTGTCCAACTTTAATAGATACTTGGCACAGGTGTATTTTAGCTTCTACATTAACACATATAAATATAGCACTGGGGCAGTGATTTCAACGCCACAAGAATTTTTAAAACATGCAATACCTGACTAGTTAGTCAAGGGCACTGACCTCTTTTCCCTTCGACTGTCCAATTAGAAAATGGAAAGAGCCAATATAACAACAGCCATTGCAGTGTGAGTAAAATAAAAATCACACCTATTATTTTGTTAGATTGGCAAAAAATACATTTTTCAGCGTGCCACAGAATTTTAGTAATTAGTCTGTGTGTGCCGTGAGATGAAATTTTGAAAATTGCTGCACTGGGGTGATAATAGAGGAGCATTAACTTGTGCTGGCCACGCTCACGGCAGCTGCTCAACCCAGCATGCAGGGATGCAGACCCCGTCATTGCTGTATTTGGGGACACAGCAGATGAGGACGGATTCAGATTTGCATGTGAAAGCATTCAATATTTGAATATTGACACCCCAATATTTAAAAAACTCAGTGCACGTCAACATTTCAAGCAGAAGAACATACATCTGCGAGCTTCTTTTGCTCACATACTAAATCTGGCTGGCAAGGTGGAGGTTCGTGTTCTTTGGTGTAAAGTAAACTTATCAAGGCCCCATATCAATGAACCTTATTGAATCATTTGAACAATGGTCAGTCATTGTTTGTAAAATAGGATGAGAATTCAAGTACCCAAAATGTCTGGTCTCAAAAATAAGGTCAAGACACTAGAGTTAAGGCATATGGTAAGTTAGACTATTGGTCAAAAGGATTTGATGAGTTATCCTATATATATATAGTAACATTAAATCAACTCTTTCTGGGTCAGAGTAAGTTCCATAATTTCTGACAGAGGTTAGTAAAATGACAGCTATAGGAACAAATGGGCCAACACCACTGGAGTCTGAGGCTTGGAACATATCTTTGCATTGTTCGCCCTTACTTGGCTTGTTACTGTGGAAACCATCTCTGCCGCTAAACAGCTCACTTAATGTACCATGTGACTTTTTCTCCAGGTTCGTTCTTAGGGAGAATTTGTGGGAACAACGTATGTTCTCCTTTGGCTGACTAGACAAGAGAATGAGCATTACATCTAGAGAATGAATATGAGAATCACCTAGAGAATTTATTAAAACATTGCTGGTCCACCTCCAGAGCTTCTGAGCAGTAGGTGTGGAGTGGGGCCTGAGAATCTTCATTTCTAACAGGTTTCCAGGTGATGCTGATTGGGAACCACATTTTGGATACTTAGGTCTTTAACTCTTATTTTCCCAATGACTTGTTTTTGTACCCTTTGTCTCTGAGTTAGTAAAAAATGATGTTCTTTAAATATTTGTTAGTGTGCCCTGGCTGGTGTGGCTCAGTGGATTGAATGCTGGCCTGTGAACCAAAGGGTTGCCAGTTCGATTCCCAGTCAGGACACAAGCCTGGGTTTGTAGGCCAGGTGCCCAGTAGGAAGCACACAAGAGACAACCACACTTTGATGTTTCTCTCCCTCTTTCTTCCTCCCTTCCCCCTGTCTAAAATCAATCAATAAATGATATCTTTAAAATAAATAAAATAAAAAATAAGTAAGTATTTGTTAGTATGCTTGTTAGAATAAAATAAATACAAATGTTGAATATAAATATATAGCATTCCTCCATAGAGCCAGCAGTAATATTTGAGTTCTATTAATTGGCAATTTTAGGAGCCACTTGAGCTCTTTTTCCTGTAAGTTTTTCAAGGAAATCAATGAAAGCTGTTTCTGCACTTCTAAATTTTCCGGTTTGTTGGCAGGGAAGATGATTGGTGAATCCCAGAGCCCATACCTCATATACCAAACATGTGTGCTTGGATTGTCTGGTTGAAAGTTTGGTGTCTTTTTCTTGTCTCTATATATCTGACGTGATTTTCTACGACAGTCAAATCATGAGGCACATCCAGGAGGCTGTTTATGATTTCTGTGTTATTATGATGTTAGTCGCTGGAGCCGCCATCTGTCAGGCACGGGCCCAGTAATTGAACTCTCTGGAGATCAGAATTACTGAGAGAGGGAAAACATTAGTATGTTCAGTTCTGCCAGATTTTTTTTTCTGTAGTATTTTCTGAGAGGAATAATATGTGTACTAGTATCATTCGGAACAAACCATAAAAGAAAACGGGCCAGTGGTTCTCAAGAGCAGTGACTGAGGCGTTAGGAAATCCTAGGCCCCTTTGGGGTGGGAGGTGGAATGCCCGGGTTCCACTCCAGACTAGTTACATCTGATGCTCCGGGGTGGAGTCCGGCACTGTCATATTTTAAAAATCTCTCCAGATCAGTGGTTCTCAAGGTTTGGCCTGCATCAGGATCACCTGGAAAGCTTGTTGAAGAGTGCTGGGTCCCACCCCTAGAGTTTATGATTAAAATACATCTGGGTTGAGAGGCCCAACAAATCGCAGTTTGAAGAAGTTCCAGGTGAAGCTGACGCTGCTGGTTCTGGGACCACACTTTGGAAACCACTGCTCGAGATGACCAGAGTGTGCAACTGCAGACAGCGCGGCTGCGGCGGGAAGAGGCTGCCTTTTCTCTGAGCTCAGCTATTAGCTGCTTCATTGATCTGGGCATTCCTAGCAGGCTAAATAATAACCCTCAAATTCACTGTGAATCTTCTTCACACACTGAAGTATTTTGGGGAGTTGTGCTTTTTGTTGCATTGGAGCCCATTAAATTACATGGAAATTTAATCGTGTAGAAACAAACTATATAATATTTGTATCAAAATTTGTCACTTTAACCACTTCTAACAGCATCATTCAGCTTCAGAGAGCTCGATCTTTGCTGTTATTTTTCACCAATTTTTTTTTTAACCAGGCCCTTAAATTAGAGAAAAATAACAACTGTGGTATCAGAAAGCCAAACATAAATTAGCTCTATGTGGACAGTTTCTGCATTATACTCTCCGGGAATAATGAATCCAGTCATTTAATGAGGCTTGCCATTAGTGGAAGATCATTTTTACCAACGTGTAAAGATCGTCCTCCGGCTCAGTGAATCCTAGCAGTTTTCAAGTCTCAGTTCTTGCTTTGGTTCTTGGCCTTCCTCTGATCCCATAGCATTCTGAGTGTATTTGAATTATAATTACACATTTTAAAACATGTTTGTTTTTCTCACTGCACCAAATGTTCACATGTTTCTTGCTGGTGTAACCAGAAGAGCAAGGCCTTCACAGACAAATCTGGATTCTTATCATCGAGAGGGTTTGGGCAAATTACTTGTTCTCTTCCACCTCAGTTTTCTTTATCTTTTTTTTCTTGTTGTCCTCCCCCAGTTGTCCTAACTTTCCCTCACTGCTCTCCCCTGCCTTTCCCACCACCCCCTGCTCCCACAGTCAGTCTCCACCCTGTTGTCCATGTGTCATTCATACCTGTTCATGGGTTAGACCCTTCCCCTTCTTTCCCCCTTCTTCTCTGTAAAATGAGAGACTAATCTCTGTTGCACAAGGATATTGCAAGGATCAAATGAGATCAGGAAGGCCAAGTCCCCAGCGTCGTTCCTACACAAAAGTGCTGTAAAGTTGAACAATTTTTCATGGTCATGGTGGTGTGTAAGAAGCTCTTGGAATCCTAAATGTGGGAAAGGTCACCATGATCAAAACTAGAGACTCACTCAAACCATAGAACCAAACTAAACAAATCACATGTCACTCCATCCTGTATACACATGAATTCACTCCATGTCTACGTCACTTTTGCACTATATGCTGAAGTATTAAGTATGCCTCAAGAGAGAATATTGTAGGCCAGATACCTGCTATAAAGGATAACTTTTGTAAACATCATTGCTGACCTAATTTTTAGTGCCATATTTCATATTTATATGGTGGCAGGCTCTATCTGTTTATTAGGCAGTATTTTCAATGTGGGGCCTTGGGAATAATTCATTTAGACTTAATTAAAAGTGGAACTTGATTTAATGAAAGGATTACCTTCACAATAAATGTTAGATTGTTTTTTCTTTGGGGCTTGTATAGCTTTATTCTAATTATCATGTGGCTGCTACCTCGTGAGACTGTGCTTATTTATAACTTAAGCCAGTCCTACAGATGCAGGCTTCTCATCCCACTGAACAAAAAGAGTTCGAAGTTTACCCTCCATTGAGCAAGGTGAGGACATACTGCAGCTTTTCAAGGTCAGCACTAGTTTGAAAGAAATAAAATCTCTGTGAAAACCAAAACCAAAATCAAAATTATACCTGGAGAGCTCCAGTTACTCTTATCTTGGTATGTTAATTTATCCAAGCTACAATATAACTTTATTACTCTATAACATCATTATATAACTATGAATAGGTATGTAGACAACTTATTTTAAGTACATTAAAGTTAATCTGTAACATCAATTATGTGTGCAATTTCTTCAAGTTAGGAAGTTTCCCCATTAGTCCCCAAGATGTGTGTGTCTCGGCGTTCACAGGTATGTTTATGTTACACGTGCTTTTGTATAAGCCTGAGAGCAGTTTATTTGGGGGGTTGTAATTCACAGTAGCAAACCTTGAATAATCATTGCAATATAATGGACATAAAACACAGTTTTATTTTCCTTAAGCACTTCTGTTAAAAACTCATTTAAAATAATATAAAAATGTTTATATTCTTCCTTTTCTTCTGTGGTTTCGATAATATAATTTTTTTGTGTACCTTTATATTTTAACAAGCTAATGAGACAAGCTAGGCTCTGAGATTTCATTTTTGCCTGGTTGTGGGTGAGGGCTGAGGTTTCTCCTTTGGGGTTAGCCACTCCTCCCTCACCCCCTCAGGAAGCTCATCTCTTCCTTCCAGTAATGAGCGTACAACTTAAAACATTGATGTGCCAAGGGATGCCGGGATTATGACCGCCACAACCAGGATGGCCCCCACATCTTTCACCTGAGTCCCCGCTGAGTTCTTGCCAACTTTTTACTTCTTTACCTTGAGGCTCTTATCGAGTATCTCTGCTTCTCTGTTTTGCTAGCGTTCAAATAACATCAAGGGGGGAAACTGTAATCCATTAGAATTTACTCGGCAGGATGCAGATACATAGAAATTTGACTTTGTTTTCTGTAATTGAACTTGATTATGAGCTCCCATTATGGTAAGAAAATAAATTTGGTCTTAGTTTTTCAAAGTAATTCATTTTTTCCCTTGATGCAATTTAATCTCCGTATAAGACAATGAGTCCAGAATCCTTTTCTACCACCCCACCCCCTGTCCTTCCCTCCTTTTGGGAAAGAAGAGGAAGCTTACCTAACACCGGGGTAGGGAGTTGAGCTGGGATGGAGTGGTCAGGATGTCCACTCTGCTCCCTCTGGCCACCGTGAGTGCGGTGACTGGATTTACTCTTGTCTGAGCATCGGTCACTACTCGCTGCTCGTGTCCCTGGAGTCTGGGATAGCCTCAGGCCTCAAAGTTCAGAGACTCTGCACATGTCTACTTTAACTTCATGATGATCGCCCAGTATTCTCCTCTCAGAACCCCAACTATGAGCCAGGGCACTCGTCCCCTCTATTTTAGATTACCCTTCAATCTATCTGGAGTTGATACAATTTTCTCTTGGGCCCTCCTCTTCATCCCAGGCCTTTCTCAGTGATCCAGGCTGTGTCTTGATTCTAGACTTCTATCTCTTTACAGTCTCTTCATTGTGCAGTACAGCTAGCAAGGGCTTTTAAAAATCATTTAAAATAAAAACATCTTTATTCCATATTCTGCAGTTGACCTTGAGTATTTGTGTGCCGAGCCTTCCAACCTTGACTCCTTGGGCCTCATAAACCCATCTTCTCAACACCCGGCTCTTCCAAATAAAAGCTTTAGGTCTCACAGCATGGTCTCCGAAATGATTCTAAAATAGGCATCAAATCAAAAGTAGAATATTATATTTTTTCTGCTAGATTTTAGAAATTTTAGAAATCGAAAGTAGAATATGTTTTTTCTGCTAGGTTCTCCCTTTCTTTTGAACTAATGGATACTTTAACAGAGGAGTATAGACTAAGAGTTAGCAAGAATTAAAGAAAAATGGCATTAAAATATTTCAGAATTATTTGCTATTACTAATTTATTTTTTATTTAATCTTTATTATATTTTTTCTATTACCAACTAGTCCCCTTACATCTCTCTCCCCCAACAATCACTGCACTGTGGTCCATGTCCATGAGCACTTTTTCCTTTTCGCTCTATCCCTCCACCCCCTAAGCTCCCCACCTGAGCTGTCATCCTGCTCTCCATCTATGAGTCTGTCACATCTGCCTTAAATAACCTGTGTGTTAAAGATCTTGCATATTGGTTTTGTCCAGTATGGTTCCAGAAAATATATATTTTTTTACTTTTGTATTAATTATTTAGCCTTACTTACTTAAGTAATCTGCTGGCCTTTCCATTTGATCAAAAAATAGTAGGTAATGCATAAAAAATGTACTAATATTTATTGGCAGGTTTCTGTGATTCTGGGCATATTAAAAAATTTCTGCAATGACCTGTTTTGTGAGATCTAAATAACTACTGTTTATTTTTTAACTGTGTAGATTTTTAAAAATATAGTTTCATAGAAAACAAAAGACCTACAGTGTAGGAGTTGATTTGTGACACTAAATTATAATTATGTATATATATGTATATATGTTATATATACATATATATACACTTGGAGTTTGTTCTATTATTCCCAATGTGATGGCAATTATCTCTAATGATTCAGGGGTAAAGAAGGGCATAAACACAAGAGCTACTTCAATAAGCTTCATTCAATGAACCACTGGTAGGGAAAATAATTGATCAGATTTTCGAACTATTGAGAAAACCCTCTGAGGATAAATCCATGTTTCCACAGAAACATAAAGGGAATTATTATTTATGAAGGATCTTATATGCCAAGTACTACACTAATAGCTATATGTGTGTGATGTTTTATTTAATCTCTATTAGATATGTAGTTCTTATAATAATGAAGTACTTTATAATGAAGCAACCAGCATATGGCCAAACTGTAATTAAAAACTAGGTCTCTTTCTTTCAACCTAGTGCCAAACACAAAAACCATCTTTTTATAATCTCTCCATCAGATAAGCAGCAGGTGACATTTGAAAATGGGAATATTTCTAAAAGAGATATTTCATAGAAAACAGGTAGCCATGTAACCAGAAAGTGATGAACATATTTTAATAACATTATGTTTTGCCATAAACTATAAAAATTTAGCTTGACTCCTCTTATATATTAACTCAGTATGTGGCTTTGAAACTATGTATAAATAAGTGATTTTGAGAACAACCAAGCATAATAGTTTGATGTAAATTCAGTGATTCTTGGGGGTTCGACATAACAGTAATCAACATAGAAAGCATCAGTTTCTGCTCCTGGAAATCGTTTTAGAAATAGAAAGACTTCCCTTCTCATACTTTGTCCTATCCATAAAGTAAAAAATTACTCATAGTGCCACACAGGACCCCAAGCATCCTGTGAGCAGGGCTGTACATCGAACAGAGGACAAAAATGATTAAGATATAATCTCTTACATCTAATCTGATGTCAACATTAATCTGTAACATTTTTGGCACGTGTTGCCCTGAGGCAGTCCCCTGAGGGCAGGTGTGCTGTTTTCTGGATTTCTTTTTGTACTTTACAATGTTGTATATATAGGAAGTGCCTATAAAAATTCATTTGGTGGTGATGGAACGAAAGCGTGGTAAAACAGAGCCTGAGTTTGGTAGTGTGGAATCCAGTACCAGTTAGCTATTGAATATGAATTAATCACATTGAATTGACTTTCAAGGTGCTTCTTAAGACATGACTGAGGGCTCAATATTATCTGGGAGAAACTGAGTTAGTAGCAGGGACCCTTATAAGCTGTGAAATTCCATGTATCTTTTGGGGGACATCATTGACTTTAGGTGCTTTTTTCCATTTCATAAAAAATTGTCTTTGAACTACTGTATATCACCTAGGAATTAATTGTGCAATTTAGAAAAAGCTTCAAAGCTTTTTTATTATTAAAAATTTTTTTTCAATTACAGTTAACATTCAATACTATATTAGTGTAACTAGTGGTTAGACATTTATATACCTTATGAAGTGATAATCCCCAGTAGGTCTAGTACCTACCTGGCATCATTCGTAGTTACTACAATGTTGTTGACTATATTTCCTGTGCTGTACTTCACATTCCCCTGACTATTTCATAACTGCCGACTTGCAGGTCTTAATCCCTTCACCTCTTTCACCCATACCCCACCCCTTCCCATCTAACAACCACCAGTTTCTTCTCTGTATCCATGGGTGTGTTCTTGTTTTATTTGTTCGTGTATTCTGTTCTTTAGACTCCACATGTAATTGAAATCATTTGGTATTTGTTACTCTCTGTCTGACTTGTTTCACTGAGCATAATGCCCTCTAGGTCCATCCATGCTGTTGCAAATGGTAAGCTTTCGTTCTTTCCTGTGGCCAAGTAATATTCCATTTTTTATATGTAGCACATATCTTCATCTAATTGTCTGAACACTTAGGTTGCTTCCATACTTTGGCTATTGTGTATGAAATGCCTTTATCTGTGCTTTGTCGAAGCCTTTGCTTTAATGTCTGTTTAGTCTGATATAAGCATTGCTACCCCGTGTTTTTTTTTTTTTTCTTTCATTTCTGTTTCCATGAAATATTTTTCCCATCACTTTACTTTTAGTTTGTGTGTCTTTTGGTCTAAAGTGGGTCTCTTGCCGGCAGCACATGTATGGGTCTTGCTGTGTTATCCATTCAGCCACTGTATGTTTTTTCATTAGAGCACTCAATCCATCTACCTTTAAAGTACTCATTGACAGATATGTACTTACTGCCGTTTTATTATTCATGTTTTTTACTTTTTTGTCCTTAATGAAGTCCCTTTAACATTTCTTGTAAGATTGGTTTGGTGGTGAGGCACCTCTTTTAGCTTTTCCTTGTCTGAGAAGTATTTTTATATCTCCTTCGATTCTAAATGACAGGTTTGCTGGGTAGAGAAAAGTTTGATTGTAGTTTCTTGCTTTTCATCACCTTGAATATTTCAAACCAATCCTTTCTGGCCTGGAAAAGTTTCTGTTGAGAAATCAGCTTACAGTCTTAAGGGAGCTCTCTTGTAGATAACTAATTGCTTTTCTCTTGCTGCTTTTACGATTCTCTTTGTCTTTAGCCTTTGGCATTTTAATTATGACTTGTCTTGGTGTGCGTCTCTTTGGGTCCATCTTGTCTGCAGCTTTGCGCTTCTTGAACTTGTGTGTCTTTCCTTCATTAGATTAGGGAAGTTTCTAGTCATTATTTTTTCAAGTAAGTTTTCAATGCCTTGCTCGCTCTCTTCTCCTTTTGATGTGAGTGTCGTTACATTTGATGTTGCTCTAGAGGTCCCTTAAACTATCCTCATTTTTAAAATTCATTTTTCTTTTTGCTGTTCCAATTTAGTGTTTACCACTAGTTTGTCTTCCAGATCTCTGATGTGATGCTCTGCTTTATCTAACCTGCTGTAGATTCCACCTAGTGTATTCTTCATTTCAGTTATTGTATTCTTCATTCCTGACCGGTTCTTTGTTATGGTTTTTATCTCTGTGTGAATTCCCATTGACTTCATTTATTTTTTCCTATGTGCAATGACTATCCTTTTAACCAGTGTTTTGAACTCTGCATCTGGTATATTACTTGCCCCTATTTTATTTAGTGTTTTTTTTTTTCTGGAGTTTTGTCGTATTCTTTCATTTGGTACATGTTTCTTTGTCTTCTCATTTTGCTCGCCTCCCTGCGTTTGTTTCTGCATATGAGGTAGATCTGCTAGGACTCGTGGTCTTGGCAGAGTGTCCTTTATGTAGTAGGTGCCCTGTGGGGCCCAGTGCTGCAGTCTCTTTGGTCAACTGAGCTGTGCTCCAGGGGTGTCCCTTGAGTGGGTTGTATGTGCCCCAGACTTGTAGTTGCCTTGATTGCTGTGACACATCAGTGGGTGGAATTAACCCTCGGGCCGACTAGCTGTGAGGAGTGTCCATGACAGGTAAGTGGTTGTGTGGGGGCTGATCCCATGGAGTGAGATTTGCTATAGTAGAGATTTGGTGCCTGCTGAGTCCACCCCTTGGATGTGTTGTTTGTGCAGTTAACTGGGTGGTGCTCTGGTGTGGTCTGAAACCAGCTTCCAGGTAGGTTGGTTTCAGGGCCTCTTGGAAGGAGCTGTGGTGCAGGCCCTGGTCAGCTGCTGCCTGTGCCCAGCCTGGGCCACCTGGTAGGAGCTACAAAGTGATCTGTATTTGATATCTGCTTGCGCTAGGCTTCAAGGTGCATGGGAGAGGCTGTGCTGTAAACCGAAGCTGGTTGCTGCTTGAGCCAGGCTGGGGAGCACTTAGGAAGGGGTACAGGGCACTCCAGTACCAGCTGCTTTTTGTTTGGAGTTTGTGGATTTTTTCTTATATTTTAAGTAAGTTCACAGTGTGGGCTGAAACAGATTCCAGGTTGTACACAATTTGGGAGGGTCAAGTTCTGAGGGAATCTGCAGGGCAGGGTAAGTTTGAGGAAGACTCAGATTTGGAGACTGTTCCTGAGGGCTGGGTGGGTGGGAGGCAGGCTCAACCAAGGAAGGATGGCACCTGCCAGCCCTTTAGTCCCAAGAGAGCTGCTCCTCCATCCCTAAAGCCAGACAATTCTGTTCCTCTTCATATGTCCCTATAGCTTTCTGAGCCGCTGCTCCAGTACTGGAGCTCAGAGTGAGTGAGTACATCAGCATGTAAGTCCATGTGTGGGCCCTTTAGTAGAAATGCCTGGGACTAGAGTGGCCCTCTATCTCACCTGGATGGAAGC